>PVIC010018248.1:0-31815 GCA_004025085.1 Thryonomys swinderianus
CTCAGCAATCCTCCTGTCTCAGCCTCCCGAGTGCTGGGATGACAGGCGTGAGCCACCACGTCCGGCATTGTGGTATGCGGTGTTGATTGTTGGTGGGCATGTCTCCACGCCCAGCGTTATATGTGGTTACTGGGGATCGAACTCAGGACCTTGCGCTTGCGAGGCAGGCGCCGGAACCACTGAGCTAACCCTCCGGCCCCAGTTTAGTAATTTTAAAACATAATTTAACACAGAGTAAGATATTTTAAGGCACAGGATGAAACTTGGAAAGTACAAAAGAATGATTGCTAAATCTGACTACATTCATATTAACATTTATAAACAAGAACAAACCTCATGAAAATGTTAGAAGACAAATGGCAAAAAAAATCAGAAAATCATTGCTCACAGAAGATCCAGCTTCTTTAAAATATCAAGAACTTCTCCAAATAGATTAAATTAACAGAAAAATAAGCAAAGACTTAGTATTTCCAAAATGTAAGCATCCAGGACTTTCGGGTTTGCAAATGAGAGTCATGCAATAGTATCATTTTTCTGTAAGACTGGCAAGTATTAAAAGAAGTATTAAAAGTTAATATGCAGGGCTATTGAGAATTCATGAGAAAATAAGGATATTAATGCACCACTTAGAGATAAGCTAGTATAATTTTTATTGGAATGCATTATGTGAGTATATATTAAAACTTTTGCATGGCATTGATGTCCATGATCTCCTCATGACTCTCTTGACCTATTGATGTGCTGGGTAGAAGTGCAAAGATCTACACCCAAGTGTGCTACTGTGGTATTACCTACAAAGAACTAGACACAGAATGTGCAAAGCTCTGAAAGGTTCTACAGTAATGAAACCTTTTACACTTTGGAAAATAACTAGCATTTATTAAAGTTTGCCATTGAATCCTGCTTTAAGAGCAACATGCATTCAAAATCTAGATAGTCAGGAGGAAAAGTTTCTAGGGTTCTACAGCACAGTGAAATGACTATAGTTTACATCTTAGTATGTGTTTTATGAAGAACTACAGGAGAGGAGTTCAAAGGCTCAAAACATCAAGAAATTATAAGGATATGAAAATGCTAATTATGCTGATTTGGTCATTACAAATTGCATTCATGTATTGAATTATCACAGCATTACTATAAAAATGTAAAACCCATAACAATGCATAAGAAGTAGAGTTCTGTACAACACACTGTAGAAAATGCTGTTCTTATAGCAAATTTTCAATAATTACTTAGAGCTGTGGCTTTGAAAATTATTCACAGAAACCCTAGGACTTTGGCTGAAGGCACAAACTCATGGGTCATTGTATCTAGAAGAAGTTTTCTGCTCTTGGAAGAAGAGGAGGACTTTTTAAAAAAAATGTATTGGAGAGACAGTTATTTCAGACCTATGTGAAACAAGACAGGAGTTCTATTTAGCAATAGAATATAGAAATTAGCAAAACCACATACTTCTCACCTTTAAGGTTCTAGCTCTTTTTGATCCATGGAGGTGCTGGGGCCTCCAGAACAACTAGGTGGAACCAAATCTAAAGAGACAAGTCCTTATGGCTGTTCAGAAATTCTGAACATCTCAGACACGGGGACTTCAGCTGTCATGGAGAAGCTCTTCTCAAGAAAAGATGGTGCTGGAGAAGAACTTATGATCTGCATCCAAGCTCACTTTTATCCCAGGAAGCAAGAGTCTGATGCTGCCCACACAAGGAAGGATAATGCTCAGCTGTGAGGCTGAGGTACCCATACTCTGAGGGTGGGCCTGGTGAAATGTCCAGTCCTTACCAACATTCTAGCTCCGATAACCAGCAGCTGTGGCTACCATGTCAGGGGCAGAAGAGAAAACTGGATCTGCATAGAAGGCAGGTAGGTGAGTGTGACTAGTAGCACTAGGAAAACCCCCTGGCATAGTGAGGGTGCAGGAGCGTCTGGGCAGCACTTTACACCAGCGGAGGAATTCAGAGTCCTGGCACCAAATCTCCAGTTCTGCTCAACTACTTATGCGTTACTCAGCTTTTTGCTGTTGTGACAATGTATCTGAGAAAGTCATTGTAAAGGAGGAAATATTTATCTTGAGTTACAGTTTCAGCAGTTTTTTAATTGAATTCTTTATTGGTACATTTTATATACAGCTCACAATCACACTCAACATTGGGGAATTTGAACCAGTATATGACGAGAGTTAATTCTCATTTTCACCCATATCCCAACCCACCCCACAATCCCCCACCCTCTTTATACATGTGCTTTCTTTTCTTCTCAAATCACAGTTATTCTTCCCCTCATTACTTTCCCCTACCACATTCCCTTTGAATATTTCCTGTCTCATAAAATCTATCATACATTCTAGAACTCATTCACATCTTACAGGTTCTCATACCAGAGAAAAGATACATTTACATATCTGCGACCTATTTATTTCACTTATTAGCGTCTTCTCAAGGTGTGCATTTTTGGTCCACGGGTGTCATGGTCCTTTGCAACGGGCCTGAGGTGTTGCAGAAAATTGTGGTGGAAGTTTGGGTGGAGCAAAGTTGCTCATATCATGGCAATTGGAAGAAGCCAGAGACAGGAAAGTGCTAGAGAGAAAAATACAGTCTCAGTAACGTGCTTCTTCCAGATGGACCCTTCCTCTTCTTTGGCCTCTGAACTCACGGGTGGATTGATCTGTCGATGAGGTCAGAATCCTCTGATGCAATCACCTCTCTAGGTTTCACCTCTCAGCTCTGCTGTCAAACCCTCAACCCACAATCCTATGGGAACAATATCCCAAGACTTGCTAAGCAGTAGGCAGCAGCTGCCTATATCCAGAGAGACTGAGATCTGTGGAGCACTGCTGGTAGCCCAGAAACGGAGACCCCAGTCCTGCTCCACTGCCACTGGGAATGTCATCTCTGTGTCTCCCTCTGCCCCTGCCTGCCCCATAGAACGTGGTAGACAAGACAAGAAAGATGATTCAAGCTGACCCTCAATGGGAAGCACAAGGATGGCAAAAAGAACAAGGGGATCTCTCTGAATATTGGTGGGACCCACAAATGTAAAATGATTTCATTGTTACCTTCTTGGGAAATAATTCTACCTTAGTGTTACTTCTTGATTTCTGGAACTGTTGGAGATGTCAGATGACCACTCAGAGTAGGGCATTCCTAAGACAGGAGGAGAGGAGCTCTGCTCTCCCAACGTGGCAATGACCTTGAGGCTCCTTAACAAAGCAGAGGAGCAGGCTGGCAGCTGTTATTTCTCCTCTCTGCAGTGAGTGAAGTTCGTGGTGGAGAAAGGGTGATTTTCCACCCAACAGGACTCCACTAATATCATCCCTTATTGGGTTTTTTTCTTTTTGCATTTCATCACCCCTACATGGATGGTGCGATGACTCATTTCTCTACAGTAATTTTCCTTATTATACAGCTTGTTTCAGAATCTACAACCATTTCTGCCTTTGTTTCCCTTTAGCACTTGGCAGGAGACAATACATCACTCATTTTATGAGTGATGAAATGAAAACTGAAGGAAACTTTGAATATTTTATTTTGAAGAGAGACAGGAAAAAAGTCCTCTGATGCCTTGTCTTTGACTAAACTATGAAGCTTCTTGATTATTTTTTTTTGTCTTAGTGACTTATCATTTTTCTCTGGGTCAATGACTACTTACAGAAAAGAGCAAATCTATATTTGCCCAGGGAAGAGATCTGTTCAGAATACCAGAATACCATCGGCACACGTTGAGATATGGGTCTCCTGTTTATAGTTGATATTTCCACATTGAGATGAAACAGCTGCCAATTCAAAACTGCAGCCCTCCAGCAAAGCCTCACGGCTTTAGAAAAAGGCACAGACTCCTGCTACTCTCCGACTATCAGCTTTGGCACTCATCTTTCTTCTAACGTTTTGTTATAGATATTTTGACCAAGCTCTTATAATATAGACACAGGGGACCAGTTCCCTTGTCCCTTGTCACAAAACACCCAGTTGGTTGAGAAGATGGATGAAAACAGAGAAGAAGCTCGTGCTGGAGAATATGGTTTTGTGTGGAGGGGACCCAAACTTGTCACTGTGCAGGCAGCATGTGCCATGGTTAAGTGAGCTGGCTGGGCAGCAACGAGGCTTTGAATACACTGCAGTCAGTGAGTCCCACGTTGAAATATTTTACTAAGTCCCAGCACAGTTCTTGAGTCAAGGATTACCTGCATTGGAGTAAAGAACTGAGTTAGTGCTGTAACCCCCAATTAGGCATATCCACCATGCTATAAATGGTAATCTTTTTTTTTTTTTTTTGAGACAGGGTCTCGCTTTGTAGTTCAGGCTGGCCCTGAGCTCACTATGGAGCCCAGGCAAGCCTCGAACTCAGCAATCCTCCTGTCTCTGCCTCCCAAGTGCTGGGATTACAGGTGTGAGCCACCATGCCTGGCACTGTCATATGTGGTATTGATAACTGGTGGGCGTGAGTCACCATGCCCAGCATTGTATATGGTTACCAGGATTGAACTCAGGAACTTGCGCTTGCGAGGCAGGCGCCGGAACCACTGAGCTAAATCTCTGGCCCTATAAATGGTAATCTTGAGGGGTGAGGTAGGAAAGGCCCAAATGCAGTGGAATAAAGAGAACTAATATGACTGGGAGCCCATCATTTGTTCCATGATGCAGAAGTTTTCAGAAAGAAGCAGAGCCCAGACCAGGGGTAGCATTCAGGAGCATTACAATCATGTGTGGGAGTCATGGTAAGAATAAGGCAAGTGCCCCATCTAGGTGGGAAAGAGGAAGAAGTAGCTACACCAGAAAAGGACTGTGTAGGTTCCGCTCTCCCAGGGGATTTTCTGTCCTTAGTAGGAGGACAAGAATCCATTTCAATAACTGAGGACTGAGCTATAACCCAGGTAGAACCAGCGTTCTCTCAGTGCCTACCAAAGTGAGGAATTTAGGGTATGGAGTAAGGCCACAGCTGCTTGAGGGATTTCAGTGGCTGTCAGAATAGGAGGGACGGGGCAGAGCTGTGCTGAGAAGCAGCTGCTATTGCAGACTTTGGCCCAGCATACCCGGTCTCCGAATAATACTGTTTTTCTACAACTGAGTAGCTTTCCTAGTTTCTGTTTTACTTCCAATCTGAAATTTAGTCCTGCTATAAATACAGATACTTACCAGTATTGGCCAGTGGGTGGGCTATTGCTAAGAGCATTCTGTATTACAATCTCTGCTTTTTCAAGTCTGCTGTTCTGCCATGGGGACCCTTCCTCTGTAGGAGCAGCTCCTCTCAGTCCCACTGATGGGGATGAATGTGCACATAGCACTTGACCTTTATCACAGAGGAAAGGTTCTGCTCGTCTCTGCCGAGGTGCTGTTTGCAAATGACACGAGAGCCATGGCTGTGCTGTCCTGGGAGCCTCTGGAATGGCTGGATGTGCTCTCTGCTTCCACTTTGCAGAGTCAAGTGGCTGGCCGAGACTTAGCTCTGGTTTCCCATGCCAAACCCACAGTTCCAGTTTCTGCAGCACAGATTTTAAATATGGCTCCTCTCCAGATAGATATGATTAAAATTCAAAACACATCCAAATATCATGCTCGTCAAGAGAATGTGGTCCTTTTGGAAAGATAAAAAGCAGATAAATCATGTATATATCTTATGGTTGTAATAATAACTATACTAATGTTTATGTCGAATCTCAAAGGAGAACAAATAGCTTAGCTAATGGTGTGTAACAAAGAACCTCCCAGTGTGAAATACAATAGGACTTGTTAGTTCATAACATAGGGCACCTGGGGAAAAATGGATTTTGAGTTATCTGGGATTGGTCTACTGTTTTTTTTTTTTAATAGTAGAAGAATACCAGTTGTTTTGAATTTGATGTATTTTAATACCAGTAACTTACAAAGTTGTACTTTGTGGCCTGAAGTGTCTGTAGCGAGATGCTCTGACATATTTATAACCTTTGCAATAAACATGCTATGTATATACGTGTGTGTTGTGTGTATATCATATGTGCATTATATGTATGTATATGTTGTATATGTATGGTTGAAAAAGAGATTGCTGTTCATGTGATTGGGATAATTCTTTTTTTACTTTGTCCAGTTTTCTTGAAATATTGTGAAAATTGTATACATTTAAAGTGAGCAAAATGACTTGATATAATTGTGACATGATTACCACAATTAAGTTAATTATCATATTCGTTGCTTTCCATAGTTATCAATTAGGTGATTTAGTGGAGTGAGAGTTCATTTCTAGATTGGCTATTTCGAAATGACCACTTCAAATCTGAAAACATAAATTTTAGAGATAGTCTAAAATTGTTTTATAAGTTCACTTGATTTTGCATGAATTATTTATTTTCTCTGAGTCACATTCAAGATAAAAATGGTGAAACACTGAAAACTGTTGCCTCTTGTGACAGTTCCTCATGGCTATCAATCTGATGGGGCTGCCAGATGGCTGGAAATTTGGTAAAGCACATCCTGCATGTGCATGTGAGTGTGTTTCCAGGGTTGATGGTGTATGGCTTAGTGAACTGAGTGGGGTGACCCCCATTCTGAATGGAGGTGACATTGTGCCATAGGTTAGAGGCTCAGATGGAAGAGAAGTGGAAAAAAGAAGCTTGCTGGACACAAGTTCTGTTTTCCTTCAACAGATGTGTCTTTTGCTGCTGCTGCCCCTGCAGACATCAGACCTCAGCTTCTTCATCTCCGGACACAGACTTACACCAGTGACTCTCCAGGACGCTCCCAGGTCTTCAGCTTGGAGCTGGGGCTGGGGCCACATCCTCAGCTCCTCTTTCACTGGGGCCGCCATGACCTTGGACTGCTCTCCAGGGTGCAAACGGCCATTGTGGGATGGTTTAGTCTTTGATTACAGAAGCTACTTTGATAAATCCCCATTAATAGTTTTACATACTCTCTATTGGTTTTGTTCCCATGGAGGACCCTGGCTCACACGTGTTTCCTTCCTGGGAAGCAAGGGTGCTCGTTCAGAATCATTATCTTTGTGACTGAAGGCTGGGCTCATGAAGAGCATCTCAGATCCACCATGAAAGGCTTCAGATAAGGGAGCTGTGATATCCACACTTAGTTTTGCTTTTTGCTTTAGTTTACACTGATAAGCACATGGATGAGAGGAGCTGGCAGTCCTCACTTGGAAAGGGAACTTCATATACCTGTTCCTTAGAATTACTTACAATAATTTAATTTACTAAGAACTATAGATATGCATAGAATCCAAAATTTTGGTATTTGAAAAGCTCTGAAAAGACAATGGGATGAGTTTTACCCCCCCCCGCCCCCGAGTCTCCTTGGCTAACTTGAGTCCTACAGACCTGCTAAACTGTAATGTGGAGGGATTTCTGGGTGAGGGTACTGGCTGAGGAACACTGACTAGCTCTGAAAATATTCTAAACATTAGCTCACAGATATGATCCAACCTCTCTGGCCAAAAGGCAGGTGGGGCTCTGTCCTCTCTAGAAAAGAATTCTAACACTGTACTTGCAACTTTTAATCAAGTGAGCAAAAACTTTGCATTTTGGAGGTTAATCTGTGGCTCTTTATTTTAAAAGGTGAAAGTAATTTGACTTAGGAATATCCTACAGTCAGCCCTCAGGATCAATGTTTCCAGTTACTTGCATGCTCTTTCAAAGTCACGGTTCAAATAGTCTTTTTATTTCAGGAAAAGTGGTTTTGAACTGTCAATTTAAATATAAGCTCTGATTCTGGCTCTTCCTCCCTTCCCAGGGCTCTGCTCATGCCCCGAGGCAGCCTGTTTTATTGATCCCAAGGTGAGCATCTCCCCCTCCTCCTCACATATGGGTGTCTGAAGGTATCCAGTCTTTACGTCCAATTCTGAAAATGATTGATTCTGTTCATTCTGCCTACAGTCCAGGGATAGTGTATTGATTTACTTTGGTATAATTATCTGCCTATGATGATTTACATTCATTCTAATTTTGGTCTATATTTGCTGCACATTCACAACAGGGGATACATGGGCCTTCTGAGACTCAGCTGTAGAGTTATTGATTTCAACTTATTTAATATCATCACTGTGATCGTTAGTCTGGGACACAGTCATCCTTCTTGAGCTCACAGGCTCTAGGGTCCTACAAGTGTCTGGCTGCTCCTCTTCCACAGCTCTTGTCCCCTGGCTCTGTAGCCCCTCACTCCTAGGCAGTGACATGTTGTTTGACATTGAACAACCTGGTCTCTGGGATTGACACCAGATGGGACAGGCCAACGACAATCCCTCATTAACACCATTTACCCACCTCCATGCACAAATGAGCTGCCTGAGGCTGAGCACAAGCTTCCAAATGTAGTTGGAAAGAGATCCCCACTTCGGCTCTTAGGAGGAGGCATGAGCTGACATGAGCACACTATTGCTCCTAGCAAAGGTACAGGTGTGACCTGCTGTCTCATTGCAAATGGTTGAAAGCATTTAAGAGATTCAAACCCAGTTTCACGGCTTCAAGCCTGGGAAATGTGGCAGTTTGAGCGGGTGAGGCTGTCTCCGCCTGTCACTAGGTGGTGGCACGTATTTATGCAAAGTTATAGAGCAGCAACTCAGCAAAAACACAGGTATTATTGTCAGCAAGAAGAAACTGAAGTTAGTACTACTTATTCCTGCTAGTTAATCCTAGTGGCTTCCATTTAAGGGTGCTTTACTGCTTAGAGAACGTGCAGAATGTCTAGAGGTGTTTGATCACAGCTAGGTAAATGGTCCCGCGACATCCAGTGACAAAAGGCCAGAGGTTCGCTAATGTCCTACAATGCTCAGGACAATCCTTGCAACAAACAGCTATCTGGCAAATGGCAGTAGTTCTGCAGTTGAAGACTGAGAAACCCTGGTCCAGCCAGGGCCAGGCGAAGCCACAGAAGCAGGGTCCACGGCAGCCTGCAGCTCACAAAGCGCTTGCAGAATTCACTGCCGTGTATCCAGCGCAAAGAGGATTCAGGCTGGGAGTGCTCAGCTCCCCGCCATCTTCCATAGAACTTGGAAGGTGTCATCCAAGGTGTGTTTGAGGACCCGCTCTCCGCCTTCTTCGGCTTGCCGCTGTCCCCGTGTCAGCTCACCCTCTGCTGGCACTGGAGCCCCTCAGCTCTAGGGTGGATGCCCAGAGATGCTGCTGTGTCCGGCTTTTCCTCAGCAGGATCCGGAAGTGGTTGTTCCTCGGAGCCAGGTAGCTCCGTGGATAAGTGTTTTGGTTTAGTGGGGTCACGATTGTGATTCAGGAATCCCACACCGTACAAATGAAATGACTTGAGCTTGGTGGTGTATTAACACTGATCCTTCAGAAAGCGGACTCTAATCAGAGACGAACGTGTAATACTCTGTTATGGTTTAGTTTCTAAATGTACCTGAACGCTTCTGGAAGGTGACTACGTCACAAGGTGCAGTGCTCACGGGGGACGAGTTCCTAAATGAGGAGCTGAGACCTGGCTTGAGAAAGCGGGTTGCCAGCAGCTTGCCTTCAGAGTGGGGCCTTCCCCTGCCTCCTTCTCCCTCTGTGCTTTCTCGTTGCCGTGGATTAAGAAGCTCCCCTCTGCTGGGGGTTGTTCCGCCAGAGTCAACATGCCATGACTGAAGCCCTGGAAGTGTTGGTCAAATAAACCTCTCTCCCTCTTTTGACTGGTAGGTGGTAGATATTTTGTCCCAGTTACAGGAAAGTGACTAGAGTGTACTCTATTGGAACTTGGCAACTCAGGGCAGCGGGACTGTGGACAAGAAAGGCATGAAGCCAGGATGGGCACACAGCACAGCGACGCTGGGAATCACTACACTGGACACCTCCTCTGCGCCTGCAGACACGGCTGAATCCTCTGAGGAGAGCTCGTATCCCACATGGGGCTTCTTTGTAAACTTCACCTTTGTTAGTGCCTATTAATATCACAGAATTTTGGGTTCCGGTGTAACATTTTCCTATGGCCAGCCTCTCTTCTGACGTCTCTCCCTCATCCCTCCCTCATCCCTACCCGTTATTCCCTTTGTGGAACTTGACTAGAAAATTTCCACAGAGCCACGCCTCGGGCAGCAGTCTGTGCAGAGGAAAAGGAGGAGTGTACCTGTTCACTGCTTCCTCTTTTGTTTCCTGTTGGTGCTGCCTCACAGGAAGCTCACCAGCCCTCAAATCAGTCTGTCTGGGCCTCTTCCTTGTGCATTAGACCAGAGTTTTCACAGCATCTAAAGAAGCCAGGATCCACATTTTATTTTGTGGTGTTTCATCGAAAAACAAAATGGTTGGGAAACTTGGCTCCAGTGACATGTTAGTGGATGAACTGGAGGCAGACAAGGAAGCCTTAGCAGGAGCAGCGTTTATGTTCAACACAGCTGATTTTTCTCTAGTATAAAGAAAACTCTCTGTGCCCAGATCTAAAAGTCCCTGAATCAGTTCCAGTTTAGGCACTGAGTGTATTTGTCTATTATAGAGTATTGGTGGAAGACTTATATTGACTTTTGGGATTCCCTTTTACTAGTCTGCTAATTATTTCTTTCTGCTTTAAAAACAATGATCAGGCATTTTTGTTTTGACTAGTCTTTCTTCACAGATGAAGATAATGTTGTTTTCCTCTATTATTTCTTTAATTATATTGATACATTTTTAAGTGCTAAAATTGCCTCCTTGGGATTAAGATTGCTTATGGGTGGGGTATAATTTTAAAAAACACATCACTAGAATGAAATTAGTAATTCATATTTTTATTTTTAGCATTTGCTTCTAAGTTGTAGCAATAGTCTATGATTGTCTTTATTAGCCTTTTACATTGATTATTCATGTTAAGGTTATATGAGATTTATAGAAAGCTTCGGAAAACTTTATTTTTGATTTTAGACTCTAGGATAATTTATATAAAACATAAATTATTGGGCTGGGGATTTAGCTCAGTGGCTCTGGCGTCTGCCTTGCAAGCATAAGGTTCAGAGTTCAACCCTTGGTACCACATGCTAAAATGTCAGGGATGGTGGCTCATGCCTGTAATCCCAGCAAAGGTAGGAGAATTGCTGTGAGTTCGAGGCTTGCCTGGGTTACATAGTGAGCTCAGGGCCAGCCTGAACTACAAAGCGAGACCCTGTCTCAAAAACCCAAAAACATAAATTTTCTAGTTTTTGAATGGGCAGTGAAAAATTTTGAATGTGTTTTTTTAGGTTTAAAAGATTTTAAAAGTAATTGTACTCTTTAAGTAATTTATGGATTACTGAAGCTTTTATTTTTTTGAAATATAAAATTTCATTTTTCTAAAAATGTTTTCAGTTTATTTAATTCTATCATAAAGTTACTTATAATATTTATAGGTATTATTTTCCTATAGCCTTTGTCCATTCCTGATATAATTTACTTTTTTACTGATATCTTTTCCAGTGAATTATCCTTGCAACATACCTGGTTTGTCAGCATTTTCAAAAAACATTTTGCCATAATTGGGAAATTTTGAATATGGATGGTATATGAGTTGATTTATAGCATGATTCTTAGCCATAACAATAGTATTGTAGCTATGTAGAAGAACAGCTTTATGTCCAAGAGAAGCAAGCTTAAGTGTTACAGATTGAAACATCACAGTGTATTGAGGAGGGAAAAGAGAGAGGGAGAGAGAGAGAGAGAGAGACAGACAGAGACGGAGACAGAGACAGAGAGAGACAGGGAGAGACAGAGACAGAGATGGAGGCAGAATGAGACAGAGAGACAGAGACGGGGAGGGGATGGGACTAATGTTTACACAATTCAGTAAAGAATCACAATTAGTGTGAGTTATATTTGTAAGCCACTAGTACATTATAAAATACCCATAAAAGATTAAGTATTAACATTAATTCAATTAATCTTCATTATTAATTTTTGGTTTTAACTTTGTTACCCTGTCGTGAACATGAGGCCCAGTGTTTGGTCATTTGAGGTCATCCCGGTTGCTTCACTGTCACTTTTATCTTCTCCCTCCACCCCACGTATCCTCTGGTGTCGTAAGTCACATCCATATTCCAAGCGGGGGGAGGAAGAGGCACATTCGGTGTTTCCTGCCTGCTCTCAGGTCCCCATGTCAGGCAGTTCTGTTCAACTCCTAGCATCTGCCACTTGGTCACGTAGCCAACATATTGTCCTTCGGGAAGCAGGCCAAAGTCGCCTTTATTCTCAGTGAAAATTGCCATTGTTACTCTCTAATTATTTTGCCGTGAAGTTTTGTTCTTTCACAGTGTTTCTATACTTTCTTTATGAATATCTACTTGTGTTACATTAAAATAAAATTTAAATAAAATGCTCCCTGCCAACAATCAAATTCTTAAAGGAAGCTGATAAAAACGAATTCTGGGGCAAATACTAGAGCTTTCCTCCCAGAATTTTATTGGCATATGAGGAGTAGCTTTTACCACTCCCGGCATGTTGTCTCATTTCGGACACTGACGGTAATAATGCGTCTTATTTAACAACGAAAGGAGAGCGGTTTTCTCATTTTCACCTCCAAAGTCCTCAGAAGGCCTTTCAGTGCCCCTGCCATGACCTCTTTCAAAAGTTTTCATTTCATAGGTCTAGTGGCCTCGTAAGATCTTTTGTTTTCTTTCAAATTGCAAACTGTTTTATACTTATGAACAGAAATGTTTTACATTTCATAAGAGGGAATATAGTGTATTTTCCATCATTTGCTCTTCTAATTTTGCATTCATTTCTTTTGCTCTCCTCTCTAGAGAGTCCTCTCAGGTCTCCTGGTATTCCTGTTCCTGTTTGCTCCCGGAGGACTTGGAGTTCATCCTTCTATTGCAGAACATCAGAACGCGGAATCCATTTGGGGTGTTGCCCTGTCTACAGCTCAGCCATGTTGGGACCTTGGGGTAGACTGTTAAGAGATGGAGACAGCTGGTGAGAGATAGGGAGAGCAAGACGAATTGCAGGTCCTAAGAGGGGAGGATAGGTTTAGCTGACACGTGGGAAGGGGGAAGGTCTGTGAGAGGCTGTAAGTCCAGCAGCACCACTGGGGTCACCAGGGGTGCACGGGGCAAGTCTGAGAGGGGTGGACACCAAGCAGGAGCACCGCTTAGGGTCCAGTGAGGATGGGGGGGGCAAGGATTTTCCAGAAAGTACTTGAAATGTCCAGTAGCAGCCAGCTGAGCTAGGATCCTTATACTGCCCATAGTGCTCTATTTTGCTGCTAGTTACCCCACGGAGGGGCTTCTATAGATGAATTTCATGGTGCTGACATCATTAGTTTGCTCAGTGCTGCTGTATGGCCAGCATTTGAAGGAACAGCTAACATGGCCTCAGGGTAAAAAGGCAGTTCCTGTGGATGACACTGGTCTGTCCACTTCCCAGTATCCTTCAGATAACACAGATCCAGACACTCTGGCCTCTGTTGGCTGACAGTGGCCTCTTTCCTGGCAGGAGCCTTAGAGTGCAAAAGGGCATCTTGGGGACAAGGTGCTAAAGGCCAAGTTTTTCTCAAGTAAGATACAGCAATATTTTACCCTGACTTTTTAAACTATGTCAATATCAGTAGCCTTGGCCTCACCCTTCCTAATAACGGTAAATGTTTTATGTCTACTTTAAGTCATTGGGCTCTTTTTTTTTTGCACCCCCTAAAATAAAAGTGGATTATTTACAGGGGAGAAAAATATTTGTTGTCTGAATAGTTACTGTGCTGTTCTTCTCAGATAAAATACAGTCTGAGTCGGACTCCCAGGTGAAGATCAAGTTCTCCCTAAGGTTAATAAGGACTACACAAGCAGGACTGGAGTGTGATGTGGCTGTGTATGTCGTGCTGACTCTTTCAGCTTCTGTCACCCTGGTGTCCGGGGTTCTGTCGCCCTTCACCCATTTCTTTTGCTTTCACTGTTGAATGGCTGCAGCAAAGAAACGGATGACCTTGCTCCCAATTTATTAAGTAGGAAACTGCGCCAGAGGTCTTGAGAATTTCTGAAGTGTCCCTTGCTGCTCTCCTGTGACCCCTGGATATTACAATGCCTTCATTAAAAACACCCTCAGAACAAAGTCACAGGACATTGTGAAAATTGTATTTTTTAATGTTAACAGTAAAACCATAGCTTATATACCTTTGGACAAAGTGCTGTATACCTTGCAGTGTGTTCTTAAGTTCTCATGTTTTGTATTTTTCTGTGTGGCATTGTTATAGTTCGATAGGGAAAAACCACAGCCCAAAGGATGAAGCGATTTCTACTTAGGGTGATTCCATGTCCGGGCTTATGCCTATTTCCCTGATGTCCACACCTCTGTCCCTGCCACATGCATCAGCTTTTGACCATGAGTGATTCACTGTACTTCTCTGAGACTGGGTCTCATCCTGCTCCCTTTTAGCTCATCTTCTAAGGAATTAGGTGGAGGTAACTTTGGTGATTTCATTAATACACCCTGGTCTACCATTCCCATGAGCAAAAGTTTTGTTTACTATGGGAAATTTCGAGCTGCTTTCAACCAGTACTCTTCTAATAACAATGTCTTGAGTTAATAATTTTACAATTAATAAATGCACTAAAGTATGAGAAACACAAGGTATAAATACAGAGAAAAATCCATAGGAGAAAAAGGGGGTAGATCTTTTACAAAAGGGAAAGGGACCAAGACATGGAGGGAAGAGGAGGAAAGGGGAGAAAGGGAAGAAGAAAGAGGTAAGATGTGTTATGTACATGCATCAGCTCCCCATGAGGAATGGAATCATTAGGTGCTGCAAATATACTTAATCAAAAATAAAAACTGAAAAAAACATGTCATGGGGCAGCAGATGGAACTCAGTGGTTCCCTGAGTTCCATCCCAGTAACCACATCAACAATGCTGGGCGTGGTGACTCACACCCACTGGCAATCAGTACCACATGCCTCAGTGCCAGGCGTGGTGGCTCACGACTGTAATCCCAGCCCTCGGGAGGCAGAGGCAGGAGGATTGCTGAGTTGGAGGCTTGCCTGGGCTCTATAGTGAGCTCAAGGCCAGCCTAAATGGCAAAGCAAGACCCTGTCTCAAAACAAAATGAAAACCAAACAACACGTTATGTGTTTGTATGCAAATATATTAAAACTCAGTATTTTCTAAAATTAATATGAACTAAAGAAATACTGTAGGGATGAAACCCGATGTTGGATGGAGGCTCTCTGAAGACACAGTGGAGAAAGGGCAGGAAATGTATTTGCCCTTCAGTCTCCAGAGTGATCTGTGCAGCTGACACTTTCTTTAGGCCTGTGAAACCAGCATGGTGTTAGGACCTCCAAGAATAGAAAAGAATAAATTTGCATTGTTGGACAAGACCGAGCTCATGGTAACTTGCTCCAAGAGCAACAGCAAATTAATACATTTTGTCAGGGTTCCAACGTTCATATAGTCTGACAGGAAGAGATATAAATGGTTAACAAGTATACCAAAAATGTTCACTATTACCTGCCATCGGGGAGATGCAAATCAAAGCTACAACGAAACAGCATTTCACCCCAGTCATAAAGGCTATTACCAAAACGAATGAATGAATGAATAAAGAAATAAATACTGATGGGGGGAGAAAGAAACTCATACTCTACTGGTGAGAAGGTAAATTAGCACAACTATTATGAGGAACTAAACATAGAACTACCATGTGCACAGAGTTACAGTGCACTTCAGAATATATATATATATACATATATATATATGTATATATATATATATATATATAGCTGGCACACCACAGAGGTACCTGGGCACACATGTTCACTGTGGCACTATTCACAATACCTGAGATATTGTGTGGGTCTAGATGCCCATCAGTGAATGGAAGGATAAAAGAAATGTGGCATATGCACTCAGTGGGGAATCATTCAGCCATTAAGCAAAATTCCTATAATTTGTTGGAAAATGAATCGAACCAGAGCACATTATGTTCAGTGAAATAAGATAGACACGGTAAGACAAATGCTGCCTGTTTCTTTTCCTGCGTTGAAGATATAGAATAGTGATTAATGAAGTTCAGAAGGGTGTTTGTGAGGAGAGGGTGAGTAAAGGGAGGCTAGCTCTAATTGGTGCAAGCTGAATGCATGTATGGAAATAGCACACAGAACCCTATTAATACATTACAATAATACATGTTGACACAAATTTTTAAAATGATGTCTACAGCAAAGGCAATATTCTAGACTAGTGAGAGGTTGAAGAAACAATTCTTTTTCTTTCAAGGACAAAGCTTTCACCTTTCTGGGGCTGATTGCAGCTGTTTCTCCTTTGCTTTGGAACTGAGGGTCATTGATGACTCTGAGAGGCAAATACGACTGTGGTCCTTGCAGTAAGAGCTTCTTGTGGAGTACTTGAAGGACCACACAGATGGGCATATTTGTGCACAGTCTGTTGCACATTATCCCCATAAACTATCCATGGTCACTCCTGTTTTAAAATGAGAAGTAGGCATTCATTACTTTGTGCACCGATGCTCGAAGAAGTAAAATAACCTGTTCAAGGCCTTTTAGCTAGTGAAGAGCAATGTAGGAGTTCTTCTCTATTCTTACACTTAAATACCTTTGAGCTTCAAAATGGAGTTGGCTTTAGAATTATCTGTGAAATCAGTTTGGTACATGTATTTTCTTCCATAGAGAAGAAAGACAGGGGAAGTGAACGTCTACTCTGCCCATCACCTGCTATACCTCCAGGGCTCCAGCAGGTGTCCGGGATCAAGTGGATCAAGCTGAACTTTCGGCCTCTCCCGGAGTGTGAGTAGGAACACTCCACCGCAAAGACGTGTGCACCATCGGTTCCCAGCACTGGACTGTGCAACTCTGCTGAGCCTTCCCTTTGATGTGCTGCTTGGAGACTTTCTCTCCAAGAACTGTAGGTGGCAATGTGGTAAGACAGACCTGCAACCAGATCTGCCTTGTGGTGAGAGAAGTGCCTTTCTACTGCGATGAGGCCTGGAGGCTGGTGAATTAGGTCAGCTCTGTAGGGAACATTTAGAGAAACCTATTTAGAACTCTATGATCCTGACTGTAAACAGAGTAGGAGCTGGGGGCTGGGATCGGGGAGCAGGGCGCTGTTGGTGTGAGGGGAGTCAGTATTGAAAGTTCAACGCGGGAGCTGCCCTGAATTATTAAATAGCAAGTATTTAGAGCAGTAAGGTCCTGGGAGAGCCCTTTCACTTCTTTAGCCTGGAGAAATGTACCATGTGTCTTCTGAACTATGTGCTTTAGGCAGAGGCGGCTCTCAGCTGGCATCCTGCTCTCAGACTATTGCTGTTTCCATGGTGCCGTGGCTTGTGCTAAGAGAAGGCTTTGTCCTGGAGCCTTTCCAGATAGGCCAGGAGGGCAGAGAAAAGGCACTGACCCACAGGTCTTGGAGGTTCCTCTGGAAGTGGTCCCCTGGGAAGTCACAGGGTCTGATGTGCATGGATAGGTGAGCGGGACAGCTCCATCACAGCACTGTGCTCTTGTTTGATTACCCGAGCACCTCCAAGAAGTGGTACTTGACCAAGAAGTAGACATTCATTACTTTGTGCTCCGCTGATGAAAGACTAGTCTTACAGGCTGCCTATGTAATGATTTGAAATTGAGATAATTTATGTATAAAAGCAATAATCACCATCATTATTTGTGGTCAGGTGTTTTTTTTTGTGTTTAGAAAACCATTGTACTATTCATATATTATCTCACGAAATATTATCTTTTATGGGAGTACATTATGATATGGTTAATGAAATATCTAATGAAGCCTTCAAAACACTCTGTGAAATGGATACTGTCACCTTTTTGTACAGGAGAGGAGCATGAAAGTCATTTCATCTTCATCACAGCCTTTGTATATTGATGCACATAACAGATCATTTGCTAAGAAGAATCCGACAAATACCCAGCAAAGGTATGATGTGAGCATGGTCTCCAGTCACTGTACACCCTGCTCTTTGTTTTCATTGCTATATAAACTCAATTGTATTCCAAAATCAAAAGCAGAAGAGAAAATATAGGGCCTGGCTCTGGAGCACTAAAGACTGAACACTGTTCTGTTGAGCTGCAGGTAGATAGAGACTGAGTGAGCTAATGCACATTTCTGAGTCCCAGTGTGTTCATCTTTTAAAATATGAGTATTTTACCTTGCAAGGGCTTCTTAGAGGGTTATATCTTAAAGCTATTTGAAATGCCTAGAATGTAGTTAGTGCTTAATAAATGTGACTACTTTAACTACATTCTTATTTGTGTTCTTTTTTTAATATCTGAAGACAATTTTGAGTGTAATTCAAGGCGAAATAAATACATTAAGGAATAGCTCAAATGGAACTTGAAGAATTGTTCTGTGTTTTGGAATCCCTTGAAATAATTTATTAAGTTTTAGTTGTCTCTTTCAACAGCCACAGGCTTGTTTATATGTTCTCTTAAAAATAGAATTAGATCATACCCAGGTGTAAAGTAAATACTTATACCTCTCTTCTTTTGTCCAATTCATTTCTGAAATACAATTTTCAGATGGAAAATTTTGAAAAACCCTTCTTAGACATGAATAACAAATAATAGTAGCCAAAATTGCAAGAATATTTACATTTGTTAAACTCAGATTTGCCAAATTGGTTTGCAAATAAAAACATAGAAGCAACGTTTGAAGTAAAAATGTCCAACTGCTTTTGAAGTATAGAGCAATATATAGCTACTTGGGAATTTTTGAGATGACTAAGCTTTCAACAATGAATGTTTCTTCTTTTCCAGGAGAATGTAAGGTGTTATCATTATAAAACAACTGGAAAGACAAAAGGGAAGAAAAACTGTGTGTAAACATATTGGAACAAGCACGTGTGAATCTGTGGGTGTACATATTAGGATAATAAATTGTCAGTCTTTTCCTACCTTCTGAGAAAATTTGTCCCTGTTGGGCTACTCAGATAAGTGATTGTCTTGTATTTGTCTTTTCACCCTAGTAGGCCAGAGTGGGAGTGATTAAAATGATGTGACTTAGTGATATAGAAGGAGTGGATTCCTTGAAACTGCACATTTGTGTGACTACCATGGAGTGACCAATGGAGATGGATACTGTTGTGACTTCTAAGGTGTCATTGGCTCACCTGGCTTTTTGAGGAGATGTGACATCCTTACCCACTCTCATCAACCATCAGTACTGTTTACCTCTGTGTCTGATCTTGATGGGGAGCAAAGTCTTAGAACCGAGGCTTCTTCTGGCCTGTAAGTCTTACCATGGAGGATTTTTAGCATCACTGTGTACCCTCAAAGAGCCAGGGACACACCTGAGCCCCTCCAGTGATTCAGGCTGTGAGAACAGAAGCACTGTTTCAGCCCCACGCAGCTGCTACACTGTGGGCTCCTGCTGTGTGCACTGACTGCATGAAAGTCTTATCCTGGGAAATCATGGAATCAACCAGGCTGTAGCATCATACACCGCAGAAATACACTCCCGTGTATTTCCCTTAATGTTTTTAAACGACTGCATCTGCCTTACACCCTGAAGCTGCTGTAACAAAGTGTGGTATCCAAAGTGAAACCCAGTCTGCAAAATCCGAAGATATTTCTCATGGTCTGGAGAATGAATGTCTAAAATCAAGTACGGGCAGGTTCAGAGTTGGTAAAGGCTGCTTCCTAGTTATAGATGACCATGTTCTTACACAGCAGAAGCGACAGGAGCACTCTGGGCCTCTTTTATCAGGGCTCTAATCCTACACATGATGTTACACATTATCTGTGACTAAATTTATATTTGTGATTAGACTTCAACGTAGGGATTTTGAGGGGACGCAACCATCAGTCTCAAGAGGCCCTCTAATTCCCTACCATTGTCTTCTTTGTCTTGTAGGAGAGACAATGAGAGGTGGTTTTGCACTCTTCCTTTCTCTCTATTGCTTTATCTTTACAGGATCCAAACAAGGTCAAAAAGACAAAGGGGATGGCACTAGTTTTTACTGAACTAAGTGTTCCCTAGATCTAGTGTTGTTCTCACAGTCATTAAACCAGAATCAAAACTAAACTGGCAATAAGGAGCAAATAGTAAAAGACCATTCTTGATAAGGGAAGAGTGTGCGCGCGCATGTGTATGTGTGTAATTTCACCTTTCCCTTTCTCCAATCTTTCTTCTGGGAACAAATCTACAGGAAATGAATATAGAACTATATGATACAAATCTGGACACTATTTGTCTCATGAATAAGTAAATCTGTAGAAATCTCATGCTTCTGAATTCTAAAAATTTTATCTGAGGAAGTTATGTGAAATATGTGAAAACAATTCTGTTTTTATTCCTTAGAGAATTTAGAAATAACCTTCAATTAGAAATATCAAATTATCAAATATTGAAATTGAGACTCATCCATAAGGTGGAGTACAACATAGAAACTCAAAGTTTTGTTACAGAAATGCCAAAATACTAATGATACTTTTGATGAAAAAAAAAACACATTATAAGAAGACATTTAATCTCTGAAATATATGGATACATATTGTGTATATATCCTGCCTGATGAAACAGCATCTCTCATTAAACTCCCTCTGACTGTGTCCTGAGACTGGCCACTCTCATCCTTTTTAAAGTCTGCTTCCACTGTGGTTCCCTGGATCGGTGATCCAAGGAGCTCACACTAATTTCAGCTGTGGGGTCAGCCTACCTATGTGGCCTGCAGCTCTGTTCCCAGTGAAGTTATTCATAAGACCCTGACCACACTGATGACAGTGGGCTGCATGTCCTCTATTATCTCAGAGCTTCCTGCCACCTGGGTCTACTGGATACACAGCAGTGATAGCTGGATGGTCTGCCTTAGGTGGCATAAATGGAGGAAGTAAGGGGCAAATGTGGCTGAGACAGGTAATTATGTCATCCTTTCATCCCTAGCAAAGATGAGGGCTGGGAAATACTTTCCAGAAGCTGAGGTCCATATATTGACATTACTGTACAGCTTCATAAACTGAATAATCTTTAAAACTAGCTGTCTTTCAGACAAAGGCCTACTATCTAGAATACATAAAAAGCTTTAAAAAATCAGACTCCCCAAATTTAAAGTCCCAGTTCAAAAATGGGCAGCTGAAGTGATCAGACACTTTTCAGAGGAATAAGAAAAAGCTGCCAAGAAGCATATGAAGAAATGCCCAACATTGCTGGTCATTTGAGAGATGTAGATGAAAACAACACTAAGATTTCATTTCACTCCACACACACACAAAAATGGCTGCTATCTCTAAATTAGCCATCAACAAATGCTAGCGAGGCTGTGGAGAAAAAGGAACACTTCTCCACTGTTGGTGGGATGCAACCTGATACAACCTCTATGGAAGTCAGTGTGGAGATTCCTCAAAAAACTAGGATAAGAGGTCTCATTTGACCTTGTTATTGCCCTGGTAGGAATATACTCAAAAGAAATGAAAGAATCATATCATAGTGACATATGTGCGCCCATGTTCATAGCAGCTCAGTTTGTGATTCCTAAATCTTGGAAACAATCCAAATGCCTGTCAAATGGAGACCAGATAAAGAAGATTTTTTAATATGTAAAATGGAGCATTACGCTTCCTTAAAGAATGATAAGTTTGGGCTGGAGATTTAGCTCAGTGGTTCTGGCGCCTGCCTAGCAAGCACAAGGTCCCTAGTTCAATCTTGGTAACCAGATATAACAGTATTGGGCATGGTGGCTCACACCCACCAGCAATCAATACCACATACCACAGTGCCAGATGTGGTGGCTCACACCTGTAATTCCAGCACTTGAGAGGCAGAGGCAAGAGGATTGCTGAGTTTGAAGCTGGCCTGGGGTATATAGTGAGCTCGGAGTAAGCCTGATCTACAAAGTGAAACCCTGTCTCAAAAAAAGATAAGTTTGAGTCATTTATACTCAAATGGACATACCTTCAGGACATATTCATAAGTGAAATACATAGGTCACAATGTGTAAATATTGTATCTGTTCTCTAGTATGAGAAACTGAAGAGGTTAATGAGTTCTAGAAAGTACAATGGATATCGTGAAATAGAAAATATTCAAAGGGAAATGTGGTGGAGGAGAGAGTAATGAGGGGTAAAGAAAAAATGTGATGGTAATAAAAAACGGGAAACAAAACTTACGTATTTAGGGGGTGGAAGGTTGTGGGTGGGTAGGGGAGTGGGAAAAAATGAGAATTAAGTTGTGTCATATACTGGTACAAATTCCCAATATGGAGTGTAACCATGATGTGTATATACAACGTACTAATAAAGATAAAAATAAACTAAAAAAAAAAGATTAAGTCTCATAAAGCTGCTAAATGGTCCAGGCTAGACTTGAATTTGTGCTCCTCCTGTCTCATCCTTCCAGAGTTCTGGGGTTGTAGGTGTGAGCCATCATGCCAATTCATGTGAGACAGTTAACGTTATTGTCAACTTGATTAGCTCTTGAGAAGCCTAGAGAATAGTAGAGCACCCTTATGCATGTGCCTGAGTGGGTTGTGGTCTGTGATTTGGGGGGCTACATTTGTACACTCCTCTTTTCTGGTACCCTTCCTCTGTGCTCAGCTTCCTGGATGCCTTGAGTTGGACAACATTCTTCTACCATTTGCTTCTGCTATGTTGTTTTTACTTCGGAGCCAGCACACTATGAACAGAATCCTCTGAGTTTAAATACATCTCTCCTCCTTTAAATTGTGATATCAGGTATTTTTTGTCTCAGCCTCAGAAAATCTGACTGATTTCAGGAAAGAGCTAACTGCCCCCTACTGATGATTTTTGATAATTCAGTTTTTCACTGGAAGGAGATATTTCAGTAGACATTTTAATCACAAGGACAAACTTGTATGTTTCATTTTCGAATTTTAAGGTAAACCTGTGAGTTTATCCCGCTATCATCAAAAGTACTTAAGGTACTATGAAACATATTTGCATTTATGTTTCTATTTCTGTGCTATTAATGCCCCCCAGAAGCGGGGTAATAAAGTTCTATTTGTTAAGCTAATGACATTAAAAGGAAACCAAGTCATGAATTTGAATCTTTATGATAGAATTTTATAATTTTAGACAATTCAATAAAGACCTCTATTCCCTCAATATTTCTTTATTTTCCCGCTGACAGGCTGGAGGATAAATTAATGAGAGATTTTATTTGATGTGTTCCATAAAGTCAGCATTAAATTAGATGCCACTTAAATTTGGGATATGTTCTCTAGTTACTGTTTTTATTATTATTGACTGGGAAAATGATGAAATGTAGCATCCTCAAGTTATAGATGTGAACAGTTCAGCTCAGCATTTTCTTAAAAATGCTTGAGCAGCTGCTAGGCCCTCATTCCTGTTTATGTGTGGGAAAAGGGAGTGAGGAACGACTGCCTTCTCAGACTGATCACAAAGAGACGCCTCACTTTAGACGGAAGAACAACCGAGTGCCTTTCATTTTATCTAATACTCCAGTTTCTGGAAAGAAAGGATAATGCAGTAAACAGTGGATTCAGGACTCAGAAAGCTGAGGCTATCTTCTGTTCTTCAGAGCAAATGCGAAAGTATTTGAATCGTCTTCCTCGCTTGCAATGGAGGTAATGCAGAGGCTGAAATGAGATCAGCATCTTGGTGTCTCATTTCTGCCTGTGCTGGGAACATAGAGGCTTCTATTTACCAGAGTGAGGGCTGGGAAATGCTGATGTGTGGATCAGAGCAACTTAGGAGAACCATAGTCCTAAGTGAAGAAACAGAAACAAAGGCCATCAGTCACCTGTGCATAAGACCATGCTGCCAAAGAGGCTCGTGTAGAGATGAGACTCCAAGCCTGGCTGGATTTTCAGAACCTTTGCCAGTTTCTTGTGTTGGTTTCATCACATCCTGTTCATGGTCTGCTCTGTCTCTTTTCTCAGATGGGGTTGTGGCAGATGTTTTTGAATAATAAAATTATATGGATATGTATTTCAGAATAAAGAAGAAAGCTAGGTTGATGAGAAGGGAACACTGAGAGTGTAGTTTAAGACAGAATAAATGAAGTAGAGAAAGGGACAGAGAGGGAGACAGAGACAGGAGATGCAGAGAGAGAGAGAGGCAGGCACAGGAAGGCCTGAGAGAGACTAAGGGTGCGTCCAGCCCTCAAGCGATCACTGCTTTCCCAGTACTGGCCTAGTGGGTGGGTTAAGTGGGGCGTCAGAAATGGCAGGAAGGGGGAAAACTGGAAAAATTCTCTTTTGCTTTTTAGAGAGAGTAGGGGTACTGGGGTTAACCCAGGGCTTTCACACTGAACTACAGCTCAGCTGTGTTTTTAAATTTATTTTTGGGCAAGACCTCACAAACTTGTGAGGTTTCCCAGTTTGGGCTCCAATATGGAATCCTTCTCCCTCAGTCCTCCCAGAATGCTGGGTTCTTTCTGATGCTTGATCCCACTCTTGGATTCCTAAAGCAGCTGAAGGAAATTTGATTTTTATTTCAGGGAGTGGAATTTTAATAATGTACGATCACAAAGAGTAGACAGAGGATGCATGAAAGAGGACCTGCCTGGACATGTGTTCACCCCATGCATAGAATTCTAATCACCAGGCATGAGTATAAACTGTGCATTCTGCTGAGTTGAATGAATGACATTATTTTCATCTTTTACATAATATTTATATAATGTGTGCAATTCCTATGAATCACTTTAATGTCCACAGATGTACACATGTCCCGAAGGGAAAAAGCCCTCCATGTGCTAAATGGATTTTGATGATTGCATTATTTGGATTAGTAATTGACTTAGATGACAGGGAGTAGCAGGCCAAATTAGAAATTGCTAATTGGCCCATTAGTTCCTTGGGAAAGAGAAAAAAAAGAAAAAATACACCTTGCATTTTTGTCTATTTTGCTGTAGGAGAAAATTCAGTTTGTCTAAAATGAAAGCTATTCAAAGTAGCACGCTTTTAAGTAATCAGTGTTTCCTCAACTTTTGCTTTCTGTTTAGAATGAGACATGGTTTTGTCTTATTTCTGATCAGATGGATGTCTTGAGTTTAACCAGAAGAAACAATCCTGCTGAACATCCGAGAAGGAAAAGGAGGGGCTGAGGAACACCAGCTGAGGTTTTCATTTTGTAGACTCAAAGACCTGAGATGCAATTCCCACCCTTTTCCACACTCTCTCTGAGTCACTTATTCATGGATACAAGTAGAAAATGAGGGCTGTTATGAAGATAACTTAAAATAATGCTTGAAAGTAAGTAGTACCTGATACTTGCTCAGCAAGCACACATGTTGACCCCATGATTTGCAGTGTTGATGATGATAATGATAAGAATAGTAAAAGATTATTGGTAAAATTCAAAGATAAGAAGGAAAGCAATCCAATAAAAAATGGACAAAATATACAAGCAGACAGCTTCCCAAAGAAGATATGCAGATGTCCAATAAGCTCATGGAAAGGTGCACAACATCGTATGTTATTAGGGAAATGCAAATTAAAATAAAATTTACTATGCTTATTGGAATGGTGCACATCTAAACACTGGTAACATCAAGTACTAATGAAGAGCAAGCAAAATTCTTACTACAGTGGCACACACTCTTTGAGAGATGCTTTGGCCATTTCTTTGCAAAGCTAAACAGGTGCTTAGCTTACTTCAAGATCCAGTGATTTCACTCCAGCCTGGAGGAATTAGCTACCTCAGTGTACTTTACCTAAAAGGTATTTTCTTGAGTGTTGTAGTTCTTATCTTAACTCTTTATCCCTTTGCTTGTGTTTGCTTTTACATTTCTAAGCTAATAGCTGTAGGGTTTGAATTAGCTCTTAAAGTAGTGTATGTGTTATGTGTTTTGTATCCAGCTGACCCTATCTTAGGACGGTCTTTTCCTGTCGCCTATTTATAAGCTAAGCAAACAAACTATCTTCTACAATATGGGAAACTGTGTGGGTCAGTGGGAGGGTTAAAGAAAGCCATGAAAATCTATACTTTATGAGCAAAGGTTTTGGTAAACCTAAAAATGCTCTCAAAATTAAAGCTGTTAATTAAAAATTCCCTGGAGATAAAAAAATCTTAGAAAGGATGTAAAAGACAGTTGGATCCAAAGTATCAACAATCAGACCTGTATCAGACATCTCGAAGCATGGGCTAGTGCTTTCTAATTTGAGAGAATATAGTTGGAAATGTTGATGTGAGTAACTGGTCAAACAGTTACATAAGTACAGTATATGTAGGTGGAAATAATTTTTAATTATTGCTTATACAGTGCGCATGCAATGAGGCAGAGGTTATTTTCGAAGAGTGATTTGGAAATGCTTTACAGAATAAGTAGCCTTTGAATCGTAAACACGTGTTGTGATTGAGAAATGGTTAAGTAGGCGAGAAAAACACTATACAGAAAGAGCAGAAGGAGCAGGGCGGGCCAAAGAACCTGGTGCCCTGCAGAGGGGAAGGTGTTTCATTCAGCTGCAGAATCAAGGATGGTGCACAGCAAACCGAGACTGTAAAATGGAGGTCCCATGTGTCCTCCAAGAGTCTAACCTTAGCAGCCACAATAGGGTTGCCAAATTTTCAATGTAAATGGCCAGATAGTAAATGTTTTTGATTTTGTAAAAAGATATGGTCCTTTGCAACCATTCAGCTCCCAGTTGTAGCATAAGAACAGTCATAAATAATACATGAATGGATGCAAACGTTCACATTCTAATAAAACTTTTATTTATAAAACCAAGGAGAGGTTCAGGTTGAGGGTGTAGGTCATTGTTTGCTGGTGCCTGTTTTGTGGCAAGAGGAGTTAAAAATGAGTCTTATTCAAGTTGTAGGGAAAAGTAGTCTACAGGAAGGAATAAAGTATCTAATAAGGGCCTCACTGGGCTTTCTTTTGACTAGATAGAGTTAAAATTTATTGAAAAAAAGCAATGAACAAGGCAAGAGAGAGCTGATAAATAGAGTATGAGAAAGTCAGGCAACCTGTTAGAGGCCCCTCCCCACCTTCAGTGAAATACAAACGAGACAAGAGGCAGCTGCTTGAAAGAGAATTCTTAGTTTATAAAAATACACACCCCTATACACACACAGACAAGCTGGGGTTACTCTATTACAGCGCTAGAAAACATAAACTCTCTTGTTCACTAGCTTTGCATATGTCTATATTTATATGTAGTATACAAACATCCTAATCAACTTATAAGCTCCAGAGATAAGGCCCTGAAATGTGCAACCACTTAGGAATGTGTACATAGGGACTGGCACAGAGATTATATTCAGAGACCCATCTATGACAATCCAGAGAGCCAGTCAGTTTGTGACAAGCTCCAGGTGTGGGGGAGTATTCCCCAAAACATGATCAAAGGAAGCTGAGGGCGAAGGACCATGGGTATTTACCATTCCAGTGCCTGTACTCTTCAGAGTAGCTGTCTCTCTTCTGCTTTTCCCTCTTTTCAAATAAAGTATTTTCTCCTTTAAATTTTGTTTTACTTGTTCATTACTGGAGCACAGTTTGTGATACTGATTGGCTACAGAGCAGAGCCGGGTGCACACCCCCAGATACAACAAAGTGACATCATCACATCTGAGTCTTAGAAAAATTACTGTGACAGTAGTGAAGAGATACAGCAGGCTAAAGCAGGGCTTGGAAGAGGAAGGTAAGGAGAGACTGACAGTGAATGAGTCTTTATGTAGACAAGCTCTCTTCTAAGGCACTCACAGAAGTGGTGTAACAGAGATAAAGGCCATGATGAAAAGAGGAGACAGTTAATAAAATCATCAGGATTAGTGTGGCTGTAAATTAGGGAGGACGACCGCTTTAGTTTTAGTGACACAACACATTGTATTCCTCTCACTGAAATAAAATAAAACAAAATGAAAAAGAAATTACATTTAGTAGAAAAATATTGAATTTAGTTTTTAGGTTCCTTGAGTTCATCCAGAAATCTGAGTTACTTCTACACAATTCAGCCAGGGATGGCCTTCAAGTTGTTTATTTCTTCACAGCACGCCGAAATCCATTAGCTCACAAATGCGAGAGTGCCAAACTCAAATTTTCACAAATGCAATTGTGTTAAATATAGCCCACACAAGCAGATTTCATCAGTCAGAGCCTGCTTGTTTTTCCACTTTGCAGAACAGCACTCAACATCTGCTAGTAGATAAGAAAAATCTCTGGCCTATCAAAAACCCTAAGTTGCTGCTGCCCTTTGAAGCTCGGTGACCTGGAGACTTCTGTCGGGGCTGCTGCCACAGCACCTGAATACGACTCCCTCTTCCTTAGAGGTCCTTTGGCCTGTTTCCTCAGGGCCTCCTACTGTCCACCTGCAAAGCTCTCAAACTCAAGACCTAAACGTGGGGTGGATGCCACTGCCCCCTAGTGGTCATGTTGTTCCTTGATTGGTTCACAAATCTGCGCACTCCTCACAGTTCGAAAGATACCTGCCGGTTTAATATGGAATGTTTTTATTTATTTTATTTATTTTATTTTATATTTTATGTTAGAGGAATGGGTGATATTTCTGAGAGAGGCTATATAACAGAGAAAGAAGAGATTCCAGGGAAAACTAGTGATCACTCAGAAAATGTCATAATGCTGTGGTCAAGAAAATGAGAAACTTGAACAAAAATCACTGAGATGGAAGTAACCAAATGAAAATGGTGTAAGAGAAGAAGCAATTTCAAGATGAAGGAACAGTCTAGCATCAAGTTTCACAGAGCGGTTGTATGAGGCCCAGCACTGGACCAGTACACCAGGTTTTGATATTAGGGGGTCCTTACATGTAACAGGAGAGGTTTCACTGGAACAGATTATGACAGAGGTCTGGTGATAGTTGAAAAGTGACAGGAAATTGGGAGAAGTTCTGTGATGCTAGGAAGAGGGCCGTACACACACACACAGACACACACACACACACACACACACACACAAGCTGTTGAGTGGATGATGAGTGGCACTGCTCATGATGAGGGGACCTGCAGACAGCAATTCACACTGTGTGCGGTTGGCTCTAGTGTGGCAAAACCCTTCTCCAGGTACTTTCACTTATTTTCTCTCTCTCTCCTGGTGGACAAAAAGAGGTCATGCCCCTTTAAAAAAAACATAGCAATGCACAGATGCAGGTGACACAGATGACATAGACCAATCATACATTGCTAAATGCTGCTTCCGCCTCTGTGCCTAATCACACCCTGCCATGAGCACTGTACCTGCCCTCTCATCCAATCACATCCCAAGGCGCCCTATGTAAATGCTTGTAACATCCCAAAATAGAGAAGCTTCCCAACTGACTGGAGTCTGGGTGCTGTGATTCCACGTCCCTGCTCACCCTCCCGAGGCCGTCGGATGACAGAGATGGCACGGTAACTGAACCAGGCTGGATTACACTTTCACAGTCTGAAGACATCCACGGAGATGACCCGGTGGGGGGAAGGTAGTGCTGATCTAAGAAGGGAGATTTTAAGAGTAGGAGAGGATCTCTGTTAAACAAAGGAAGAAACCTCTAGAGATGTTGGTGATTGTACTGTAATATTTGCACTGACTAGAGAAAAACATGAATCTGTGACTAGATCTCACCCAAAAATATAGAGAAATGAAAGGACATGAGTTTCCAAAGAGCGTTGTTTGTAGGAGTGCTGGGAATGAGAGTTGAAAACACTGGGCAGATAATATCAAAGACAGTGTCTGGTGCTATGAGAGAACTTGGTGTCAAACAGGTGGTTTGCGATTCTCTCCCTCTCAGCTGGTTGATCCTGGGTAGATGACGCATTGCCTCTGAGCTCAGACGAATGATAAAAGGGCCAGTGTTCTTACCCAGGTGTTCGTTAACACCTTAGTTACAGAAATACATCTTTACGGTATTGGTTAGCAATATTTCTCCTATCTTCTCCTTTCATTTTAGCAAATAACTGCGTACTACTTTTACAGTATAATGTACTCCAACACTCAATGTCTTAAGTAATTCTCACCAAATCTCCATAAGGGGGAAAATTATCCCTGTACTTACAGATAAGACTGAGGCTCCCAGACAAGATGATCTCCTTAAAGTCACAAAGTGTAGAAATCAACTATCACCCAACTGTGGGTCCACAGTGTGACCTTCAAGGCTTCACTGACAGGATAACTTGTCTGATTTGCTTTAGCTGAGAAATATTTTTACAGAATAACATGATACACAAAGTTTTACAAAAAAGGAGAGAAGAAAAGACACAAAATGAACTTTGTCTCCTATTTCTGAACACCCAAGAGGAAGTCATTCCTGGGCATTATGGCGCTCAATTTCTGTGAAATTTAAAAATGTGTAAAGATAGAAGGACTATGTCAACATTTTTTGACTTGTTCAAATATTTCCTGGGTCCTCTCTCCGAGGCATGAAATTTTAACTCCTAATACAAGGCCTGTGACTCTTTTTCCCCTCTTCTATTTCATCTTAAAATTATTATTTTAAAACTAAATTATTAATATTTTCATTTCCTTACTTTTAAATATTGTCCATGTCCTCTAAGCAATTAAAGAGATTATCTTCCCATGATCATATGTGTTCTACCCTCCCTTCCTCCTGCCCTGCAGCATATCGCCCGTTGTGTCTTTCAGGTTACTTGTAGTCCCCCTCTACAAGGTAGCCACTGATAATTCTTCTGTGGAATGCCTATTTTTGGACTTCAAATTTAAAAGATCAACAAATGGAATGTTCAAACTTCTGATTATGTAAAAATATTCATTCTGAACCAAATATGGTAGAAGATTCAGAACGACTGAAGTGAAATTCTGTCAGTAACTATATCCCTACTCAAAGAAAAATGCTGTGTGTAGTTCAAGATGAGCTCTCTTGTCAAAATATAGAGCTTGAGTCATGTGAATTCTTGCCACATTTTACTTTGCTTCATATTTGTGTTATGACTCTACAAAATTTTCCTTTCTCTTTTAAAAATATTTAATTGATAGAGTATTCATGTGTAGAACATGATAAATTGATACAAATAGACACTGCATGATTATTAAAGTCAAATCAGTGTTTTTCGGCACCCATGCTATAAGCTTAGATTCTCAGATTCTGTTCATTTTGTAAATAAAAGTTGGTACCAAGTACAAGCGTCTCCCCACTACCCCACTCCACAATGCCATGTACCCACTCTCCTACTCTGCCTCACAGAGTCTGACCTTTAGATTTCACATGTAAAGAGATCATACAGTGTATGTCTTTTTGTGCCTGGTGCATTTCACTTAGCATAATGTTTTCCAGATTTGTTCAAGTGTCTCAAATGTCAGCACCTCCTCATTTGTCATGGCTCTATAACATTCTACTGTGTATACTAGATTTTTAAAAAATCCATTCTTATACATTCGTGGGCCCTTAGCATTTCCCATGGAGCTACACTCATCCAGTGGTGAGCATGGGAACATGTGTGTCTCCTCAGATCCTGATTTCTTTTCCTCTGTTTGAACATTTGGTGGTTGGATTGCTGGATCAGATGGCTGTTCTATTTTTAAAGTTTTGGGAAACCTTCATTTTGCTTTCCATTTTCATCATAAGAATTATCTTCCTAACAAAATCGTGTACATTATATCGTTTCCCTGAGTTCAACAAACTTTTAAACAAATGACCTATTTCTCAGACTTGTCTTTCTTTTCAGAGAAATGTTTCTTGTGTCATTTGATTCCCTTAACAGGACTTACTGATTCCTGTGTTGACCCATGGTAGAGTTCACTTGTTGGGACTGACATATATTTCCTACTTGAAGTCCATTTTCTATGAATGTTCAGTATAATTTAATATGATCTCCTTAAATTACCACAGTAATTATGTAAATTAAGCTTTCTGGGTTTTCCAGATTTAAGATCTAGAAATCTAAAATCTCTTTCTTTCTTTCTTTTTCTTTCTTTCTTTCTTTCTTTCTTTCTTTCTTTCTTTCTTTCTTTCTTTCTTTCTTTCTTTCTTTCTTTCTTTCTTTCTTTCTTTCTTTCTCTCTCTCTCTCTCTCTCTCTCTCTTTCTTTCTTTCTTTCTTTCTTTCTTTCTTTCTTTCTTTCTTTCTTTCTTTCTTTCTTTCTTTCTTT
>PVIC010018249.1:0-10597 GCA_004025085.1 Thryonomys swinderianus
AAAAAAAAAAAAAAAAAGTGCTTTATTGCTTCTCAGGTGTGAGAAACCAAAAGTGTAAATAAGGACCAAAATGCATAAAAGATAGTGGGAAATAAAAAAAATGTTCAAATGGGAAAAGGAACAAGGGGGGGACAAAAGAAAAGAGAGAGAGAAAAATGCACACAAAGCTTCTGCAAAGGAAGGGAATACAGATTGAAGCCAGAGAAGGGGAATGGAAAAAAAATGAAGCAAGATATATATACAGGTATAAATTCCCAACCATGAATGTTACCATTATGTATATCTACAATGGACCAATAAGAGGAGGAAAAAAGATGGTGAAACAAAAGCAATGGGCTGAAGACTTCAGAATGAAATAAACATACTCTCTGAACAAGGGTGTATGTCTCAGCAGTAGATCACGAGGGTTATGAGGCCTTGGGTTCAACCCTGGTGTCAAAGAATAAAACTACTCTGTGTCTTTGTAGTTAACATATATATATTTCAGAAATTAAAGTACATTTGTAATTGAGCAAAATCCCTCTTTAAATTATTTAATGTACTTCAGTAATGCTGTATGTACCTACAAAGTTATCATTAGAAACTACTCAATCTAATTTTAATAATAATGTTTACCATTATTCTTTCTTTTATATATTTTTTAACAACTCTCTAGTCTCACTGAGTGTAGGCTGGGAAATAAACCAGAGTTCATTACAGGGCAAACCAGAACTCAACATTAACTGCTGAACTATGTTCAATAAGTAAATATTTTAGTAAAATAAAATGTTCGTGGAAGTACACCTTTTAAAATATTTATAAACTATACAGAAGGCATTTTACAGACTACTGGTCTCTAGGCTTTTTCAATCATAAAATACATTTTTGTATTTAACTTTAATACTTATTTTATTACATGCTACTTTAATATATTAGTCCATCACAAAATCCACTAAAAATAGCAATTTTTCAAAACAAATTATTTTAAAAGGTAAATAGAAGTTTGAATATTTATTTCACAGATTTGACTGGATCAATTCGTGCTCCCTTCCAACACATACATGCTTTTTGGCACTAAGACCATTCCCTAATGTAGGCAAGCACACTAAAATGTTTCAAGAAGAATGTTCCAACATATTTGTTATCCAAATAAAACAAGGCCTCAACAACTCAGATTCCTTGTTTTCTTTTTTTTTTTTTTTTTTGAGTTATGGGATTACAGGACCAGCCACCACACCCAGCATTGTGGTATGTGGTACTGATTGCTTGTAGGCCTGAGTCACCGCCTGCAGTATTGTATGTGGTTACCAGGAGTCAAACCAGGGACCTTGCGTTTGCTAGGCAGGCACGGGAACCACTGAGCTAAATCTCCGGCCCTCTTTTTTCTTGTAATAATACTTCTGGCTTCTTAAACCTCCACTCTCTAAAGATGCTTCTTGCAATTCAATTTTGTTGGCTGGAAAAGTTGACCAACAGAGCACTTTTTTTTTTCATTAAGAAGCAAAATGGTGCCGGGTGTGATGGCTCACGCCTGTAATCCCAGCACTTGGGAGGCAGAGACAGGAGGATTGCTGAGTTCGAGGCTTGCCTGGGCTACATAGTGAGCTCAGAACCAGCCTGAACTACAAAGCAAGACTCTGTCTCAAAAAAAAAGAAAAAAAAAAGAATCAAAACGGTGCTCGCTTCGGCAGCACATATACTAAGCAAAACAGAGTTGAAACTGGGCGAATAATTTTAATACTAACTTAGTTTTATTTTTCTGATACCTACTAACAGAATTTCTCATGCCAGTGAAGTCTTCCTTTCTATAAATTTGTTATTGTTGTTGTTGTTGTTGTTGGGTTGTTTCGCTTTTTTTTTTTCGGTGGTACCAGGGATTGAACTCGGGCCATTATGCTTCCAAGGTAGGTGCGATAACACTTGAGTTAAATCCCCGGCCATTTCTATAGATTTGGACACCTTAGAAAATTATTAAAACTGTGGAGTCCCACTGCAGTCGCACATCCATCAGCGATCTTGGGGCTGCAGGCTGGGGGCAGCCCCTGCTTACCCAGAAAGAACGCCCCTGTCCCAAAGAATAGTCACCAGCGAGTGCAGAAACTGCGAAAAGTCGAAATTCTTTCTGTCTTTCCTTGATGTGTCCAAAAAAGCTTAGGAGATGTCACTGTAAATGGCACTACGCGATTTCACAGCTTTCACGCCCCTCTCCGGTGCCTCCCCGATGAAGCGCCGCGACCTTCTCCTCCCGGAGCACGGGGTCCGCTCGGGCGCCAGGCCAGGAAGAAAGGAATCCCCGGCCCTGCCCGGGCGCATGGCAACCGAGCAGGTGGACAGCAGCTAGCTGGCCGGACTAAACTGCGACGCCGACGAAAACGGTACCGCCCGCTACGGCAGACGGCGGGCGGGCTCCGCGATCTGCGCTCCCGGCTCTCCCTCTCTCCCCCTCCCCCTCTCTCGGTCCTGGCCGCGGCCCACTCCACCGGGACCCGACAGCCCGTCACACACCCGTCGTCCCTTCAGGGATAACCCAGACACCCGTGGTGGGCAAAGAGGAAACGGCCGCAGCTCCCCAAGGAACAGGCCGAGTCTCCTTCATCTGGCCAGCCTCACGCCCACTCACCCATTCCCAGGGTCCGATCCCAGCAGGCCGTAGCTAAATAGAGCGACAGGCCGACCCGCCCCAAGGCTAGTGCGTCTGCGCAGCTAACCTGGTTCGCGACCCAAGATGGCGGCCCCGACTGCCTCTCGCGAGAACTAGAATGGCTCTCGGAAGCCGTGAGACGTCAAAGCGCCTCCTCCGTCCGGGCCCAACCAGCCCACGCCTCAACCCTCTCCGCGCGGTGACTGGAGGAGCCCGGTCAGCTGAGCACCCGGCAGTCTGTTCTTAAGGGGAATTCGTTGCCTCAATATACTAGTTTGAGGTTGAACTAGATTTACCATCTGGTTTTTTTTTCCTCTCCTGTTTTCCATTCCTTTCTCTTTTTTTCATGAAAATTTTCTTAGCTTTATCTTCCACACCTCTGTTGCTATATATTTTTTAAATCTGTGCTAGTATTTTTTAATCCCAAGAGTTATTTCCTATTTTGATTCGTAGATTGAATACATTATCTGAGAGTGTTAATTGTGGCTTGCTTTTTTTTTTCTTTTTCTTTCTGACATAAGGTCTCGCTTTGTAGTTCAGGTTGGCCCTGAGCTCACTATGTAGCCCAGGCAAGCCTCGAACTCAGCAATCCTCCTGCCTCTGCCTCCCGAGTGCTGGGATGACAGGCGTGAGCCACCACACCAGGCATATGGTATGTGATACTGATTGCTGGTGGGCGTGAGTCACCACGCCCAGCATTGTTGTATGTGGTCCCCAGGGATCGAACTCATCAGGACCTTGCGCTTGCAAGGCAGCCGCCAGAAGCACTGAGCTAAATCTCCGGCCCTAAACCTGTAGTCTTATACAGAGAAAGATCTCAACTTGTCACTTCTCAACCTGGTGGTTGAGGACATTTGGGGATGAAGTTGTAACTGCTCCTTATTCAGACTTTCAGCAAAATAGGCTCACATTTCAACATCTTTTTCAGAAATATCTGGTTTTTACTTTCTGAACATTTTTGGGAAGTATGAATTGACTTCTTGTTGTTGATCTCTCATTTAACTCAGTTACTCCTCAACTATCATTTTTCTAGTTTCACATCTGTGTACATCTCATTATTTTGTAATTTTTACAGATACCTGTTTAATCTTCTGTATTTAACTAGACTCCTCAGAATAATTTTTAAAAATACATTACACAGTTCATCATGAGATCACATAACCCACCTATTTAAGTATGTACCTCTATAGCTTTCTGTAAGATCCTACATGAGTTAAGGGATGTCTACATCTCTAAACTCATCTTGTAATTACTCTTCCCCAGCACATTATGCTCTGATTATGAAGTATTCTTCTTGCTCTATTTTTAGTTCTTCATTTCAGTTATCTTTTCTGACTGAAATATTCTTCCCTATGTTGGTGCAAGGGTTCTTGTCTTCTGAGGAACCCTCTTTGACATTAGTACTGTGTCTCTATGAACCAGTTTTGTTTTCTTCATAGCATTTATCACAATCAGTTTATTTACTTGTCTGCTGTGCCTTATCAGACATAAGCTTCTTGTGTATTTTGGTTACACCAGTTCAAGGAAAATGCCTTTCTAAAGGGCACTCTTTATTTTGGGAGGCACTGTTTAAATACTTGTCAAATAAAGACTGGCATATACAGGATATATGTGTCCTTCTGACTTTGAGAAAAGAATCTTATTCTTTTGTACAACAAAATAGATTGGAACTTGACACCATGTAGCATTATAAACAGTGCACTGATAGTAGAGTAGGTGTTACTCAGCCAGTTGCTACAGAATTGGTAAGGTAAATATGAATTTGCCCTCGTATTGTAAGCAGCCAAGTTAGAAATTATTATAGTCAGGGCTGTCAAGGAAGGCAGCAGAAAAATAAAGACATCAGATTCGTCACTGGAAGTGCATCTGGAAATGAGGCCTCAAGATAAAGATGCACTGACCTGGCCAAATTGCCTCCCTTAAGAAGGCAACTTGAAATTATACTATAACTGGTATGATTTGGTCCAACAGAAGTCCAGATAATAGTAGTCGACCAGGTGGGTGGTTGGGATATCCAGACCTGTCCCTCCCCAAAATTCTCTCTTGGATGTATACGAGTTGTGGCTGTGCATATAATGTTATTAGTTGGTTATAGTTTGGCCCACATTACACCCTCCTTGTGATTTGGACCCACCTCATGTTTTTTTCTATGAAACAGAGAAGAGGCCTGAGTGGCGACCCACTCTCAGGTTCCCCTCCTGTCAAGAGCTTTCTTTCAATCTTTCCCACTCTTAATCTCCTCATACCTTGGAATTAATACTTTAATTTTGGGCACACAAATTCAGCAGATTGGGAGTTACATTTTGTCCTGTATTACTAGGACCTGCAAATTTACTCAGATCGAATCTGTTTCTCTGGTAACAAATAACAGAGTCAAAAACCTGATGAAATATGGGGGGGTGCAAACAAGTGGAACGCGGAGGGTAAGGACTCTCCCAATACACCAAGGAGACTATGACTTCAAGATGGCCCTGCAACTGCCGCTCCGAAGCCCAGAAGGTACTACAGCCCGGACGGTGATTTCTACGATGGTGCACAACCAACGAGTGACTCCCAGAATGCACTACAACCAGGATTGCGACTCCCAGAAGGCACAACTGGGAACGAGACTCTTAGGAGTCGGTATAACCCTAGCTGCAACTCCCAAAGGGGCGACAACTTTTAAATAGTACTGCAACGTGGACTGCGTCTCCCAGAAAGCACTACAAATGGGCCTAAGACTCAAAATCCATCACAATCAAGCTGCCTTTGCCATGATGGACTACAGTCGAGACTGCAACTCCCAGAATGCACCCCAACGGATGGCGGTTGAGCGGAGGATTCTGGATCGCTCCTCTTCCCGGAAGGAAGGAGTGCCTTTTTGAATCTGTTTCCCGGGGCCTACGGTTTCTCCTTCTGTGGTAGCTTTCTTGGTTAATCGTGAATTTGTGATATGTGGAGGGTCTAGCTATAGTCCTTCAGGCTGGGAAAGAGATTGTAAGTCAAGCACACGCTCCTCTCCCTGCAGGGAGACGTGGCTCTGCAGCGAAAGATCCGCTGAGGAAAAGGGGAAGCCGGTGAGTAAGAACTGACGCCGCCGTTCCTCTCCTTGCAGGCTTCCAGCTTTGGTTCACTTAACTGGGCTGGTTACATAGCTCAGGACGTGGACTCAGAACTATGCGGCGTTTGCACCCCGAGTGCCTCCCACCACTCCATCTCCAGCCCTGCTGTCCTCCGAAGACTGTGTGCACTCCCTCCAAGTCCTCGTACACGGCCTCCTTGTTCTCCTCTGCGTTCTCGGCCGCCCTTGATCATCTTTCCCCAGGAGCTCTTGTGTCTGGCTGTGTCCTGGGCCCCTGGAAGAGAGGAAACTTGGGGGGTTTCGTTCTTTTACATTGCGGGAGAGAGGGTTCTTTCTAAATTTTAATACAGTACTCAGCTGATCTGTGATCTAGTAAAGTGATGGCCGTGATTCTTTTTAAATTACTATTTCTTAATACTTTTAAATAAGTAGTCAACACTTGATTAGCTCGTAAAACTTAAAAGTGACTGATTTAGTACAACTCATTCCATACACCAAACGTCAGAGAGATATCTTGCCTAATGTAATGAAACCTGAGAATTAATATAAGCCTGTTCTCTAGGAGGTACAGATGGCTGACTTTTACTCCTCTTTTATCCTTTGGGTTGAAAATACTGGCACTGACTGAGATAGTGGTTTTGTCTTTCACTATTTTCTGAGCATTTCCCTATGTATAAAATAATAATACTTCAATCTGATATATGTCAAGCCGTTAAAATGTTATTAACACATGTTTAATTATGGTTACCATTATAATCAACTTTAAATTTCTGTATTTTGATATACCAGTCTATAGGTAGGTTTCTTCTGTTTTTCTTTTTTTCACCTTTATTTTACCTGGAAAGTTTTTGAAACAATTTTTTGCTGTGCCTCAGAACACATGTACTTTTTTGAAATATCCAATTTTTAAAGTTATTTACTTTCATTTCTATTATCATTGACTTATTGGTATTACAGACTTGAAGTAGTACAGTGCATTTCAGTATTTGAAATTCCTGAGCCTAAATGTTTCAGATTTTTATAGTATTTGTATAATGAGGATAAGACCCAAGCATAAATGTGAAATTCGTTGTTTCATATACATTAATACACATACCCTGAAGGTAAATTTATACAGCATTTTACTGTGGCTGGTTATGACAGCCACCTGTCATATGAGGTTAAGTGTGGAATTTATACTTGTGGCACCATGTCAGTGCTTAGAAAATTTCAGATTTTGGAGCATTTTGGAGTTTGGATTTGTAGGTTAGGAGTCCTCACCCTGTTATGAAATTTTGATTGAAATTTGTGTATAAGTTTGTATACATGAGAAACAGTAAGTACATTGAAAATTTCCTCATCAAAATAACACAGCACTAAATAGAGAAATTCTTCTAAACTTTATGAAATTATTTTTCTTTAACTCTCACTTTAAAACTTAAAATAATATTGTATTCTTTTCCAGCTACCAGTCTTACCATGCTTCCCTGTGATATTTGTGGTGAAATGGTAACCTCGGAATCAGATATGAAGACTCACCTCCTAATTGTTCACATGGAAAATGATGTTATATGTCCATTTTGCAAGTTCTCGGGGGTAAATTATGATGAAATGTGCTTTCATATTGAAACCGCACATTTTGAGCAGAATGCTCTGGAAAGAAACTTTGGGAGAGTAAACCAAATCCAGTATGGAACTTCAGATAACAAAGACAGCACTCTGCAGAATACAGTGGAGGCTTGTGCATCTAGTCATCCAACATGTTCACCTCAAAGGCCAACTAACAGTGGTTCTTTAAAACATGAAGTCTTTTACTCAGAGAGCATAATTGGATCTAGGAAATTTCTGAAAAGTAGAGAAAACCAACCTGACTTATCTGAAACAAAAGAATCAGTTTATGAAACAATGTGTAGTCGTCCTGAATGTCCATTCTGTGGGAAAATAGAGGAATGTAGTCAAGATATAGAAAATCATGTGAAGACAAAGCATGTCAGTCTTTTGGACACACCATTAGAAGGTAAAGCATTTATTATGTTATTATAATAACAGTAGTCTTGAACATGTGGTGTTCTAAGAGTTAATCTGTATGTCAGATTACTAGAGAAATGTTTTTAAATGGAATATGTGCCTGTAATGTTCATTTACCATAATTGCAATATAAAAATAGAATTATGAAGTAGAACTTTAATGTAGATTTAAATGTTTCAGGCACATTAAGAGGACTTTTGTTGCTGGGCGTGGTGGCTCACGCCTGTAATCCCAGTACTCGGGAGGCAGAGACAGGAGGATTGCTGAGTTCCAGGCTTGCCTAGGCTACATAGTGAACTCAGAGCCAGCCTGAACTACAAAGTGAGACCCTGTCTCAAAAAAAAAAAAAAAAAAAAGAGGACTTTTGTTCACTTTCCAGAGGATATTTTTTTGCTTTTAGAAGTCCAGGGTCATCTGCACTGTCCTAAATTCTTAATTTTGTGTGAGTTTGACTCTATAATGATCAGGGACTAACCAGTTGTTTGAATTTGTTGAAGCTTGTTCAACAAGATGTGCATAATTCATGGGAGCTTTAAAAGCATGATGAGTAAAAGTGTTCTACGTACTACAAAAACTAGTGAATTTAAATTTTAAAATTTATACAATAAAAGGTACCTTGCCATTGATATTAATATTGCCCTCACTTCGTCACCTTCAGCCATTTTGTCAAGGTCATACAATTCTGTTTCAAATGTTTGAAATTAGAACGTGTCCATATTATCTGAGTTTATTTTATATTTTCTTAGTTTTTCTTTTCATTGTACATATATATGAGCTTTATTCCCTTATAGTATATAATTTCTGTTGCTTCTGTATAATGGACCTTTTCTCTAATTGACTTTTATAGTTTATAGTGGGCATTATCAACTTCGTGTACAAAAAGTATCTATTCTTGTTTGGCTCTTATTCTTTATTTTTTCCCCCCCTGTACCTGGAATTGAACTCAGGACCTTGTGCTTACACGACAGGCACAGTGCCACTGAGCTAAATCCCTGGCCTTCTTACTAATTTTTTTTTTTTTTTTTTTTGAGACAGGATCTCACTTTGTAGTCCAGGCTGTCCTGGACTGGCTGAGCTCACTATGTAGCCCAGGCAAGCCTTGAACTCAGCAATCCTCCTGTCTCTGCCTCCTGAGTGCTGGGATTACAGGCATAAGCCACCATGCTCGGCCTTCTTACTAATTTTGATAGCCCTCCATTAATTGCTGTCCGTGCTCAGATGATCTTGGTTTAGTTAACACTTTAATGGAACAAGGAAATTTATAGGTATTGTAGGATGCATGGTTTCTAGGCTAAAATGTAAGAACAATAAAACATGGCAGAGATAATGAACTACAAAAATATAGGACCTATATGTATTATACATAACAGGTTTTAATTAGCCCAAAAATTTAGAATGGTAGAATATAAAGAAGTGAGTGTGGGGGGATGATAGGTTTTTGTTTTGTTTTGTTTTGTTTGAGACAGGGTCTTACTTTTTAGTTCGGATTGGGCCTGAGCTCACTATGTAGCTCAGGCAAGCCTCAAACTCACCAATCCTCCTGCCTCTGCCTCCCAACTGCTGGGATTACAGGTGTGAGCCGCCACGCCTGGCATTGTGGTATGTGGTACTGATTGCTGGTGGGCATGAGTCACCATGCCCAGTATTGTTGTATGTGGTTATTGGGGATCGAACCAGGGACCTCGCATGTGCCAGGCTAAATCTCCGGCCCAGGTGATAAATAGTTCTTAAAGAAGGAATGTTTGATGACAAACCCAGAGTATAATCTTGTTATTCTGTGACTAAATTAAGATGAAGGTAAAGATTGCTGGAAGTGAAGTCAAGGAACTATCTTTATGGATATTGAAGTTGCTAAGAATGATCACAGTGTAACTGAGTGTGTTGGCACATGCCTCTAATCCCAGTACTTGGGAGTCTTAGGCAGAAGAAATGCTGCAAGTTCAGAGCCAGTCTGGGCTGTAGAGTAAGATCAAGCCTAGCCTGAACTACTTAGCAAAACCCTGGCTTAAAAACAAACAAAAAAGGATCACAGTGTAAGGTTTAGGAAAAGATTCTGGTCCAACCACAGAAATTCTCAGTAAATGAAGTACCTATGATTTCAGAAATATTAACCACAAAGAAGATATAGGGGATGCTGTATTTTAGGGATATGAATTAATAAAAAGATACAGCTTTTGAAGAAGGAATGTGGTTTGAAGTAATGATGCAAAATGGTTATGATTTCTACTTCTAGAGCCCTAAATTATGAAAGAAAAATTGCTTTTGTATTAAGGAGCTGTCAGGGAAGTAGGCCAATGAGATTTTAGTAAATGCAACAAGGTTAAGTGAATATTCTAAGAAAATTTGTGATTACAGACAAACTGACTAACCACAGACTAGTTTGTGGAGGGTGTATTTGTAGTCCATCAGAAAGGAAGGGCTGAAGCTTTGGTCAAATTAGTGGATGTGCATATAGTTAAAGACTGTTAGAACAGCCACTGGCCAGTTAGAACTCTTCATTGTTAGAATAGTGTTGGCAGGGGCAGCCCACTTTCCAGTCCTCCTTTTGTCTCTTAGACAGAAGCTATCTTTCTCTTAATTAATTCTACTAAAAAATTAAATAAAAGAATAGTACTGGTAGCTGTGTGGCCCTGGATACTGCATTGGATGATGGTGGCTGGCCTGTGAGGCTTAGATTTCAGATGATGAGAAAGTGTACCCTGCTATAAGGTGCTATAGGTACAGTGGTTGAATGCAGTAGCAAGGGCAGGATTAGCTTGCTTGTGATCACCAAGGGACAGACCAGAAGCTTTTGAGTGTGGGCTTTGAGGGATTTTATGATAGAGAACTGGCCTAAAGATTCTTCTTATATCCTATGGCATTAAGCATGGAAGCCATAGACGTGTATCTCTTATGGGTGCTTTTGGGAA
>PVIC010018249.1:10697-31906 GCA_004025085.1 Thryonomys swinderianus
TTTTTTTCTCTCTTTCTCTCTCTCTCTCTCTCTCTCTCTCTCTCTCTCTCTCTCTCTCTCTCTCTCTCTCTCTCTCTCTCTCTCTCTCCCCACTCTTCTTCATTTCATTTTAGTATTTTTTTTCTTTTTTGATATAGGGTCTCATTTTGTAGTTCAGGCTGGCCCTGAGCTCACTATGTAGCCCAGGCAAGCCTCGCACTTGCAGAAGTCCTCCTGCCTCTACCTCCCAAGTGCTGGGATAACAGGCGTGAGCCACACCACACCTGGTATTGTAGTATGTGGTACTGGTGATCAAACTCGGGACCTTGTATTTGAGGCAGATGTTGGAACCACTGAGCTAAATCCCCAGCCCTTACTGTTTTATTTTCAAGATAAGGTTTTATGGTCTCTCAGGTGGACTTGAACTTGTGATCCTCCTGTTTCACTGGATTTACAGGCATATGCTATGGTGCCCAGCTACCCAGTCTTGTTTTGTTTTTTGGTTTTTTTTTTTTTTGCTTTTTGAGACAGGGTCTCGCTTTGTAGTTCAGGCTGGCCCTGAGCGCACTATGGTGCCCAGGCAAGCTGCCACGAACTCAGCAATCCTCCTGTCTCTGCCTCCCGAGTGCTGGGATGACAGGCGTGAGCCACCACGTCCGGCATTCAGTCTTGTTTATTTTAAACATACTTATTTTACAGTCCCTTGTAGATTACTGTTGACTCCATTTATTTACAAGTGATTCTTCAGTTTCTGAATTTCTACAGTTTTTCTCGACACTGGGTCTCTTAATGTGGTTTGTATTTATTTATTTTGAGACAGGATCTCGCTTTGTAGTTCAGGCTGGCTCTGAGCTCACTATGTAGCCCAGGCAAGCCTTGAACTCAGCAACCCTCCTGCCTCTGCTTCCCGAGTGCTAGAATTACAGGCATGTGCCACCCAGCTTGACTTCTTAGTGTGTTCTGTAAGACGCATTTTAGTATTCATCTGAGTTTTGTCTTTCATGTTCCTTTCACCACTGTAGCACTTTCACATCTCCACTTCCAAACCAGAACTCCCATGTATGTGTTGCTTATTCCTTTCACCCATGTGTAGCAGTGCTGGGCCCTGTTTCTCTGTCTAGGCTCTAACCTTCCAAAGGCTCCACTAGTGTTTGAGATGAGCCAGCCCTATCTGCCTACAGTGCTGCCCGATAGCTCCAATTCTGATCTCCCAAGTGGGAGGCAAGATCCTCATCCCAACTTCAAGTTTATTTGTTGGTGCTGAAAATTTATCTCCCAAATCAATATACATGTGAACTCTTATTCACAGATCTGAATATTTATTATTACTCTTTTTGAGGAATGCTAAGATAGGTTTATAACTGTTTAGTCTTCTTTCTGACCCTAGATGTAGAAAAATAGCTTTTAAATCCAAATACAGAGTTTTTATTTGCATAAGGTTAGGAAGTAATTGTCTTTAACGTGTTTGGTTCTATCCACACAAAGAGACCCTTTATATATGTGGTAAGTTAGTAGATGGTATATAGCATTTGACATGTGGTAAAATGTAACGTTAAAAAAAATCAACTTAGCAGTACTTATGTCTCTAATACAGACTGTGATCAACCGTTGTATGACTGCCCGATGTGTGGGCTCATCTGTACAAATTATCATATTCTCCAGGAACATGTTGATTTGCATTTAGAAGAAAGGAGCTTTCAACAAGGTAAGGTTATATTTCTAAAGAAAAAAATTTTTTTTTCTTTTTTTTTTGAGACAGGGTCTCGCTTTGTACTTCAGGCTGGCCCTGAGCTCACTATGTACCCCAGGTGAGCCTCGAATTCAGCAATCCTCCTGCCTCTGTCTCCCAAGTGCTGGGATTATAGGCGTGAGCCATCACACTCGGCACTGTGGTCTGTGGAATTGATTGCTGGTGGGCATGAGTCACCACACCCAGTATTGTTGTATGTGGTTGCCAGGGATTGAACCAGGAACCTTGCATTTGCTAGGCTGGCACTGGAACCACTGAGCTAAATCTCCAGTCCTTTTATCCTTTACATTCTTTATATACTTTATTCTTAGATTAGTTATGTAGTAGCCAAAAAGTAATACCATTTAAAAATAAACCTGTTTCTTACAGTAATTATTTATTGCAGCTTTTTCCTTAGAAGTATTTCACAAAAACATTGGATGAACTATGGGGATAAATATCCAAGCAAAGGTTATGTCCTGCGTTTTACTCCAGAGCAACAATACTTAGAAAATATTAATATTTATGATAATGATTTTAGGGCCGGAGGGTTAGCTCAGTGGTTCCGGCGCCTGCCTCGCAAGTGTAAGGACCTGAGTTCGATCCCCGGTTACCACATATAATGCTGGGCGTGGTGGCTCACGCCTGTAATCCCAGCACTCGGGAGGCAGAGACAGGAGGATTGCTGAGTTCGCGGCGGCTTGCCTGGGCACCATAGTGAACTCAGGGCCAGCCTGAACTACAGAGCAAGACCCTGTCTCCAAAAAGCAAAAAAAAAAAAAAAGATAATGATTTTAAATTTTATGCCATTATTTTCAAATTGATGCCATTCTTTCATCTGCTAAGTATAACTGCATTTGACCAGCAAAAATTGTTACACAAGGAAGCTGCTACCATAGACAGTAATTTAAAGATGTATGTGAACTGCAACCTGAGAGTTTTGATGCATTTCCACCTGTTGCCCTAACTTTTGAAACTGCTCATTGACTTAATACTGACTAAAAGTTCTCTAACTTTCCTAATATTGGAATTAAGTAATATAGTACTTTAAAAGTGGAAGAATCTTACGTGAGTTTCACAAATCCACTGAAGAGGAATGTAAAGCAAATCGCAAGAGAAAACAGTTTTATTCTTCTCTACTTTGGTTTCTGGAGGTAACTGTTAGTACTATAGGCACCTTCAGTGTTCCATATCAGTGATTCTGGTGTATCAGTGATCTCCAAGCACAGTGTTACCTGCTCATTCAACCTAATCCCAAGATAAGAATTATTGGAGCAAAGATGGAATAGTCCTCTCAGTGGTGGTGTTCTCCTGCCTATTCCAGTTGGTACATCTCCTCTCTTAGATATGATTGCAAGGAAACACTGTGGAAAGTTGAAGCTGAACAACTGGTAATTCCTACTCTGCTTAAATGGGCTTGTATCAGTACATGTTCTTGTGTAAGCCTATAATGGGTAATGAAGGAAGGGTATAGTCTGAGCAGATCATTGTAGATAGGCTCAGCGTACACTAAAAGATGGTTATGGATTATGTATCCAAACAACTAAGGGAATGACCAATAGGAAGATGTAACAGCAGCTGAGAGGTTTGAAGAGAAAAAAGAATATTCGCCGGGCATGATGGTTTATGCCTGTAATCCCAGCACTCAAGAGACAGAGACAGGAGGATTGCTGAGTTCGAGGCTTGCCTGGGCTACATAGTGAGCTCGGGGCCAGCCTGAACTACAAAGCAAGACCCTATCTAAAAAAAAAAAAGAATATTCGCTTAAGCCATGAAACCATCCTTTTGGGTAATTGAGGAATGCCTCTGAGAATCAGTGAAGCATTACTTTCAGACATGTCTGTGAGATTGTTTCCAGAGGAGGTTGGCAGCAAACTGAGTGGGAATAACTAACCCCCTGTGTTGTGGGCAGGCACTATCCAACTGGTGCTTGATGCCCTAGGAAAGCTAAAGAAGGAGCTTGCTCTAGCTCAGGCACTGCACTGGGGGGCCTGTTTCTAATGCCATTGGATACCGGACTAGCACATGTATCCTTTAGACTCTAGGAGTTACACTATTGGCCCTTTTGGGGCTCTTTGACTGTGTCCTGTATCCTTGGCCTTCCTTGTGTCTGGCTTCTTGGACCGAGCCATGGTACTAGTTTTTCTTGCTCTCTGGCTAAAGCTGGCAGGCTATCATGATCATGTGAGCCAATCTCCTAATAAATTTCCCCATGTACCTATATTTTTATCTCTCTCTGTTGCTTCTGTTTTTCTCTAACATAAAGGTCAAGAGATAAGGAACTAGACAGAAGGTACTGACCAATACATCTGAGGACCTCAGAGAATACAGGCCAAGATAGTGCAGAGTCATACAGTTTCTTTAGGGCCAAATCATAATGAGGTTATTAACACCTGTACTTTGCAAATGTGTATTTTTATGTTATTGTTCCCTTTATCCTTCTTGGTGTTTTTGCTGATAGTACTATACAATATAGTACTATAGTTATATATTCTGTTATCCATTATAGTACTACATGTAAGAGTTAGGCAAATAAAAGCAAAGTCATCAAGCTGAAGTTCCCTTTGTACATTTCTTTGCTCTGAATATAGTACCATACATGCTATATATAATTCTTCATTTAGTGACCAGTTCATTTGATGACCCAGTCATGGAACCAGAACTCAGTTGTTAAGGAATGTCAGTATTTGTTGTTTAAATGGAGGTTATTCCATTAGAAGCAATTCTGAGCTCTGCCATATTGATACTATATGGTTTTTTGACATCACAATCATAAGTAAATGCAAAGAATGCTCCCTACTCTAAGGTGTTTGTTGCCTGATAGGTAGACTTTGATGATAGCAGTTATTTGTTCTGAACATTAAAAATATTTAATAGGCATGGATAGAATTCAGTGTTCTGCTGATCTAGAATTGGCTCACCAGCTTCAACAGGAAGAAGACCGAAAACAGTCTGAGGAATCAAGACAAGAAATGGAAGAATTCCAGAAGCTGCAGGTATTAAGATTAGTTAACAATTACAAAGTTTTGAATTAGAATTAGAGGTTTGTTTCCTGAATATACTTTTAAGACTTAAGTCTATTATTTTTGTTATAAAGTATTTTTCTCTGTGTGCCTTACAGTTCATAACCTCAATTTATAAGTACTCATTGTGGAGAGATACTGAAGTCTAGTATATTATCTCAAAATCTTCACAGCAGATCCATAAAGAATTCCCCCTTCAAATGAAGTAATATAAACCAGAGTAGTTAAATATTTTGCCCAAGTTAGACAGTTACTAGGCACTAAAGCTTAGATTTAAAATGAAGTCTAGTATATTATCTCAAAATCTTCACAGCAGATCCATAAAGAATTCCTCCTTCAAATGAAGTAATATAAACCAGAGTGGTTAAATATTTTGCCCAAGTTAGACAGTTACTAGGCACTAAAGCTTAGATTTAAAACTTGTGTACATTGATTGGACAAATTAAGAGACTGAACCTCAGCTTATACAGATACTTAGAATGAAATTTATTTTTGAATCAATATTTCCCAAATTTTAAATTCTGTAGGTTGCTCCTTTATGCTATTCTTATTTCCTTTGCTATGCAGAAAAACCTTTTTAGGTTGATAGCATGTAATTTATTGATTCTTGGCATCATTTCTTAGGTAATTGTTATTTTGCTTAGAAAGTCCTTGCCTGTGTCTTCAAGAGTTACTTATTGTATCTTCCAGCAGACTTAGTTTTCTCTGTTTATATAGTAAGTCCTCAGCTTACAAACAAATTCCATTCTGGGAGAATGTTCATAAATCAGATTTGTTTGAAATCTGATAAAGTGCATCTTACAGAGTATATATGTGAGGGCTCACAACCGAAATGTCTCTAAGTTGGAGGCTTACTTTATGTAGTTCTTTGATCCATATTTCGTTATTTTTTACTACAGGGTAAGAGAGAAGGGTCTACAATCATTTTTCTGCATGTGGATGACTATTTTTCCAAGTATCATTATTAGGGAACCTCTTTTTCAAGCATATGTTTTCGGTCCTTTTCCCCAAACTCAGATGGCTAAAGCTATATGTAGTTGTTTCTACACCTCAATTCTATTCCATTGATCAACATGTCTGTTTTGTGCCAGTACCATGCTGGTTTTTGTTTTGTTTTTTCATTGATTTTTTTTTAAATCATCATTAAAGATTTCATTTTTAAAAGTACTTTTAGACCGGGCATGGTGGCTCACGCCTGTAATCCCAGCACTCAGGAGGCAGAGACAGGAGGATTGCTGAGTTCGAGGCTTGCCTGGGCTACATAGTGAGCTCAGAGCTAGCCTGAACTACAAAGGGGAGACCCTGTCTCAAAAAAAAAAAAAAAAAAGTACTTTTAGATTCACTGCAAAATTCAAAAGAAAGGAAAGATACCCTATATATCCTGTTCTGCATATCTGTATTTTAACACGGAGCTGAAAAATAGACTGAATGTGTATAATTTATGAGTTTCCTAAAGAATGACCTCAGGTTTTGTTACAGTGAGTGGACAATAATAATAATATAAATGATGATTTCCTGTGACTACCTCTGAGAAACAGCAACTGTACACCTGTTAGCTTCGTGTGGTTAGGACCTCACAATATCACCAGTTCAGAAGTTGTTTGTACACTTGGAAGGCTTGATGTGTGTAGAGCCAATTATAACACAGCTTGTTTTTTTCTTAGTTCCCTTCAAACATTTAAAGCCTTTGGTTTTTTAGTTCTTTGCCTGAAACTTTCTCCACTTCATTGCCTGTGAGATCAGCTTTTAAAGAACTGAACTGTTGGGCCGGAGGGTTAGCTCAGTGGTTCCGGCGCCTGCCTTACAAGTGCAAGGACCTGAGTTCGATCCCCAGTTACCACATATAATGCTGGGTGTGGTGGCTCACGCCTGTAATCCCAGCACTCGGGAGGCAGAGACAGGAGGATTGCTGAGTTCGCGGCGGCTTGCCTGGGCACCATAGTGAGCTCAGGACTAGCCTGAACTACAAAGCGAGACCCTGTCTCAAAAAGCAAAAAAAAAAAAAAAAAGAACTGAACTGTTGAAGGCATTTTGTTGCCTTGTTTTCTTGTTTCTTCTGGTTTTGGACTCAGGTTTGAAGATCAGGCAGGAAGGGAAAATACCATCACCTCTGTGATGATCTCTTTAGTGTACGTCTCCAGGTGTGGCCTGGCTCATGTACTGATGTTTATGCACCTATTCAGTCTACTCTTACTCTGTGTCATAGGATCAGTCCTGGTCAATGTTCCAAGAAGACAATAATAACTAGTTATGAGAGAATCAGTAATTTATCGACCATATAATTTAAATATGGTTTTTACAGGTTCCTACCATTTTTTTTTTTTTTTTTTTTTTGAGACAGAGTCTTGCTTTGTAGTTCAGGCTGGCTCTGAGCTCACTATGTAGTCCAGGCAAGCCACGAACTCAGCAATCCTCCTGCCTCTGCCTCCTGAGTGCTGGGATTACAGGTGTGAGCCACCACGCCCGGCACTGTGGTATGTGGTATTGATTGTTGGTGGGCGTGAGTCTCCACACCCAGCATTGTATGTGGTTACTGGGGATCAAACTCAGGACCTTGCACTTGCGAGGCAGGCGCCAGAACCACAGAGCTAATCCTCTGGCCCCCTACCATTTTTGATAAATGATGAAATAGTGCTGATGAGAAGTAGGCTGGAATGTAGAGTATGACTATGAATGAAGTAATTAGAAAAAATAGTTCAGAAAGAGGGGGCAAAGAAAACAGCAACCAATGAAAGTGGGAAAAGATACACAGATTTGTTGATGTTATTTTTATATCTTAAATGATGTGGTGGGGGGAGTTTGGGAAATTATTTGTGGGTGTAGGGGAAAAGAAGGGAGATGGAAGTATAACTGGAGATTGGGAAACCTCTAAGAAGGTCAGGAAATATGCAGATGAATGGTACCATCTAACCTAGAGCAAGAATTCTTTTTTTTTTTTTGTAGTTCAGGCTGGCCCTGAACTAACTATATAGCCCAGACTAGCCTCTAACTCATGACAGTCTTCCTGTCTCTGTCTCCTGAGTGCTGGGATTATAGGCATGAGCCATCACACCCAACAAGCATGAATTCTTATTGTTCATTTCACACATACAGACATACTGTAATATGCCAATTGAAAGGAGACAAAAGATTAAACTGTCTCTCACACCTGTCCTCTGATGCTGTGGGTCCTGCCCATGATAGCATAGGTCCTGACCCACAGTGGCATAGATCCTTATCCTTGATGGTGTAGGTCCTTGCCTTGAATGGAGTAGGTTCTGGCCCTCAAGGGTATAGGATCTGCCCCTCGGTAATGATCATAGGTCCTGTTCACATTGAGTTAGGTTTTCAGAATGGGCTTCTCACTTATTGCCAGGATAAAGAAGTGGCTCCTGCTTCTTTCCCTCCCCCTTTCACACTGGTAGTCATCTGGTAGGCTTCTCCTTCATAGTACTTTTCCATGTTTTGGGTTTTTGCCCTGCCCCACCATCCCAAGTATCTGTAGATCTTGGTGTGAGTCTTCTCCGTGCTTTTGTCTGTAGTCCTCTATGAGGTCTTTCTGGCAAAAAAAAAAAACTATTAAATCAAGGATATGTAAGTCATTTGTTTTTGTGTTCAATAGCGACAATATGGTTTAGATGGTTCTGGAGGATATCAACAACAGCAACTCCGGAACATGGAGATAGAAGTAAACAGAGGAAGAATGAATCCAACTGAGTTTCACAGGAGAAAAGCTGACCTGATGGAATCTCTTGCTATTGGTATCGATGATGGAAAAACAAAAACTTCTGGTAAGTGGTAAATGTGGGAATCATAATTTTAATATTGTATGTACAAGCCAAGATTACATAGTTTTAGGTGAAACTATATTCAAATATGTTTTAAAAATAGGTTTTGAAATTTCTGAACTTCTCTTTTTATAGTAAATAATTCACTTAGAAATAATTTCCTGGGCCGGGGCTTTAGCTCAGTGGTTCCAGCGTCTGCCTTGCAAGTGCAAGGTCCTGAGTTCTATCCCCAGTAACCACATACCACAGTGCCGAGCGTGTTGCCTCACACCTGTAATCCCAGCACTCGGGAGGCAGAGGCAGGAGGATTGCTGAGTTCTAGGCTTGCCTAGGCTACATAGTGAGCCTCAGAGCCAGCCTGAACTACAAAGTGAGACCCTGTCTCAAAAAAAAAAAAAAGATAATGATAGTACAATGATAGCAAGTATTCTTATGTTTATACCAATACAACTCATAAGAGCTAAATCTTGGAAGCAGCCTTTATGTCCTTCAACAGATGAATAGATAATAAAATATTGCCATATATATGTATAATATGCATATATGTACACATATATGCATATTTGCATATATACATATGCATACAGTCATAAAGAAGGGTAAATTTGAGTCATTTCTAGGAAAATGGATTCATCTTGGGACATAATGTCTCATTTTGTTTTTGTCCTGGTACCAAGGATTGAACTTAGGACCTTGCAGTTACAAAGCAGGTCTGGCAGCACTAAGGTAAATCCCTGACCAGGACTATAGCATTAAGTATAATAAAGCAGACACACAGACTTAAATAATGTATGAGGGTTTTTTTGTTTTGTTTTGTTTTTTAAACAGTCTCACTTTGTAGTTCAGACAGACCCTGAGCTCACTATATAGGGCAGGCTAGCCTCAAACTCACAGCAATCCTCCTGCCTCTGCCTCCCGAGTGCTGAGATTATGGATTTGAGCCACCATACCTGACACTGTGGTATGTGGTATGGGGACTGAACTCAGGACCTTGCACTTGCAAGGCAGATGCTGAACCACTGAACTAAATCCTTGGCCCCAATAATGTGTGATTATATAAGGAACCTAAAATATAAAGAATATGAAGAACAAAAAGGTGATAGGAACAGGGAAATTGAACTTTTGCAGATGGGAAGGCAGTACAGAGATGGAGAGAGGGAAGAAGAAAGGCTGTAAAATTCAGATTTGTTATATAACTTGTTAGGGTAACTCATGGTAAGTTTAAACAGTATGTACAGTAAATTTGTACAAATAAAAATGTAAAAATAACAAATGTATGCTAGTAATATAACAGTATTAACAAATCTTCCTGTTTTCTAACTGTGTTTCTCCTTTAGGAATTATTGAGGCACTTCATAGGTATTATCAGACCGCTGCCCTAGATGTGAGGCGCGTGTGGCTTTCCACAGTGGTGGATCACTTTCATTGTTCTCTAGGTGACAAAGGGTGGGGTTGTGGTTACAGAAATTTCCAGATGCTACTTTCATCATTATTACAGAATGAAGCTTATGATGATTGCTTAAAAGGTATGTGAAATACAGATACAATATATGTGATATGAGATGAATTAATATATACCATGCATCATTATTATCTATTAGCTATTAATGAGTGTAATTCATATGAGTGTAATTCATATAGAAATATGAATTCTATATGAATTACACTCTGTAGGTTTTTATTAAATATTAAATATTCTAAATCTAAACATCTAAACCACTAACCCAAAGTAGTGTTCATGAACTGGATATTTAGCTCAGTGGTTCTGGCACCTGCCTAGCAAGCTCAAGGTCCCTGGTTGCATCCCCAGTAACCACATACAACAATACCAGAAATTTGTATTCTGGTTGGAGGGAGAGAAAATGATATAACAACATGACAGCAATAACTATCTTAAAAACTATATATTGTAGGTTTGTCTTAAGTATATAACTACTAAATATCTGTTACTTGAGTAATTGTCATGTAATTTGTTTGCTTATATAATTTTAGGTATGTCAGTTCCTTGTATCCCAAAAATTCAGTCTATGATTGAAGATGCATGGAAAGAAGGTTTTGACCCTCAGGGTGCCTCTCAACTCAATAACAAGTTACACGGAACAAAAGCCTGGATTGGAGCGTGTGAAGTATTTACCCTCCTGACTTCCCTGAGGGTCAAGTATGTACCAGAAAAACCCCAGTAAATGTTACTACCATATCTGGGAGATTTTTATTTTTCTAAATTTTATTTTTATCGAAAAGATAGTTTAAAATAAATTTAATTAGCCCTTAAAGACTTATAATGGAAACTAGCATCAATTCCCTGTCTCATGTTCTCTGTTTCCAAGTCCTGTTGTGTTTTATTTTTTTGTTTTTTTTTTTTGTTTTTTTGGTTTTTTTGCAGTACCAGGATTGAACTCCAGTCCCTGTGCTTCCAGGGTAGGCGCAGTACGACTTGAGCTAAATCCTCAGCGTTCCAAGTCCTGTTTTACAGAAGCAAACTGTCATTTCTGTTTTCTGTTTTTTTGTTTTTTTGTTTCTTTTTGAGACAGGGTCTTGCTTTGTAGTTCAGGCTGGCCCTGAGCTCACTATGGTGCCCAGGCAAGCCGCCACGAACTCAGCAATCCTCCTGTCCCTGCCTCCCAAGTGCTGGGATTACAGGCGTGAGCCACCACGTCTGGCATTGTAGTATGCGGTATTGATTGTTGGTGGGCATGTCTCCACGCCCAGCATTATATGTGGTTACCGGGGATCGAACTCAGGACCTTGCGCTTGCAAGGCAGGCGCTGGAACCACTGAGCTAACCCTCCGGCCCTCTGTTTTCTGTTTTTATATGATGTGTTTTGATAGCCATTTCTTAGTTTATTGTTTTTAGACATTGTCACTTGCTTTTGTCTTCTGCTTCCTCACCCTCAGTCCTCTTAATCTGATTGTTTCTACTAAAATAAAAAAGAAAGCTCACATTATAGTAATGTGAGTATTGCTTATTGCTGATTTCATTTCCTTTCCTGAAAAGCTATTTAAATATTTCTTCAGGCTAATAATTAACTTTTCTTTTCATTTTTACTATATGACTTAAATATTCCTGTTTAAGTTACTCTTAGAGGAAGAAAACTTTCCAAGAGTCTTAATACCTTCAACTTCTTCATAGTCTTGTAGAACTTTTATATTAATAATACTCTGAATGTGTCTACTACTTTCTATATCTTCATTTTGTTTTCTATATGAATTACACTCTGTAGGTTTTTATTAAATATTCTAAATCTAAACATCCAAACTGCTATCCCAAAAGTAGTGTTCATGATGTGCTCGCTTTGGCAGCACGTATACTAAAAGTAGTGTTCATGAGTTGGATATTTAGCTTAGTGGTTCTGGCACCTGCCTAGCAAGCACAAGGTCCCTGGTTGGATCCCCAGTAACCACATACAACAATACCAGGCATGGTGACTCACGCCCTCCAGCAATCAGTACCACATACCATAATGCCAGGTGTGGTGGCTCACGCCTGTCATCCCAGCACTCTGGAGGCAGAAGCAGGAGGATTGCCTGGGCTACATAGTTCTGAGCCAGCCTGAACTACAAAGTGAGACCCTGTCTCAAAAAAAAAAAAAATTATTAGTATAAGCTTTTGAAACTTGAAAATTATTCATCTTTTTTTTTTTTTTTTTTTGAGACAGGGTCTTGCTTTGTAGTTCAGGCTGGCCTTGAGCTCACTATATAGCCCAGGCAAGCCTAGAACTCAGCAATCCTCCTGCCTCTGCCTCCCGAGTGCTGGGATTACAGGCATGAGCCACCACATCTGGCACTGTGGTATGTGGTATTGATTGCTGGTAGACGTGAGTCACCATGCCCAGCATTGTATATAGTTATCGGGGATTGAACTCAGGACCTTGCGCTTGCGAGGCAGGCGCTGGAACCACTGAGCTAAATCTCCGGCCCGAAAATTATTCATCTTGAAGAATTGATATATCTCACCTTGAGATATGGAGTCTTAGCTCCCCATTTTCTACCATCTTTTACTTTGCTCTTTATTTGGATTCTCTTATATTAGATAAACTACAGTATTAAACCAAATGATATAAATTTACCGATCTTCATTGCTGAGAACTCTATTGTGTGTATGAACTGCATTTTATTTATCTTCTCGTGTGTTGATAGGCATACAGTTGCTTCTAGGACTTAATGATTGTTTTGCTGTTATATAAAAATGGATATGGATATATCACTTTTATAGGACGTTGGGGAAAGTACAAAGGAGAGGTAAAAACTGGATAACATGGAATTTCCATTTTAGCTTTTTTAGAATGTCCCTATTTTTATCCATAGTAGTGGTTAATTTACATCCCCACCAGAAATGTAGAAAGCTCCTACTTCTCCTAAACTTCACTGGCATTAGTTGTTTTGTGAGTCCTTCATAGTAGCCATTCATACTGAAATAAGGTGAATCTCAACTCAGTGTTATCTCAGTGATTAGCATTTCTCAAAGGACCATAGATGCTGAATTTTTTTCATATACTTTTTGGTAATTTGTTCTTATTTTGAAAAATGTCTTTTTGTTTCAGTTGTCCATTTTTTGTTTGGGTTTTCAGGGAAGACCTAATTTTTTTTGAGTCCTTTATATAATACAGGTATTACTCCTCTGTCTGAGTGGTAGTTAGCAAATTTTTTTTCTGTTTTGTAAGTTAGCTCTTCACTCGATTGGTTGTTTTGCTGTGTAGCTTTTCAATCTGATAATAATCTCATTTGTTGATTCTTCGTGTAGTATTATGTCTTATGTAGTTCTGATTCTATTCAGCAGTTTCTTACCTATGCCCATATTTTCAAGAATTTTACCTATTTTTCCCCCAGCAAGTTTAGTGCTTTTGTTTTTCTATGAAGATCTTTGATTCATTTGATTGTAGTTCAGAGTAAGAGATACAGATCTAGATTCATTCTTTTTCATCTAAATAGCCAATTTTCCCAGTGTCTTTAAAAGACTGCATCTCAGGCTGGAGGGTTAGCTCAGTGGTTCTGGCGCCTGCCTCGCAAGCGCAAGGTCCTGAGTTCAATCCCCGGGAACCACATATAATGCTGGGTGTGGAGACACGCCCACCAGCAATCAACACCTCATGCCACAATGCCGGACGTGGTGGCTCACGCCTGTCATCCCAGCACTCGGGAGACAGAGACAGGAGGATTGCTGAGTTCGCGGCGGCTTGCCTGGGCACCATAGTGAGCTCAGGGCCAGCCTGAACTACAAAGTGAGACCCTGTCTCAAAAAGCAAAAAAAAAAAAAAAAAAGACTGCATCTCTTTTGTTAAAGACACTATCTTTTTTCCAATGTGTGAATTTAGTTAACCCTTTTGTCAAAATCAGATGGCTACAGCTGCTTGGGGTTTTTCCTGCCTCCTCTGTTCTATTACATTGGTCAGTGTGGTGGTTTCTATGCCAGTACTGTGCTGTTTCTCTTACTATACATTTATTCTCTAACTTCAAGTCTTTTTGTTTTTTTGCTCATTATTTTACTGCTTTGGCTATTCTGGATCTCTTCTGGTCCCATATAAATTTTAGAATTGTTTTTTGTAGTTCTGTAAAGAATGATGTTGGTATTTTGATTGGAATGTATATTACATATAATTATATGTAACTGTGTAATATATTAAATATATAATAATGTATTTGGATATGTTATGGAATATTTATATATAATATGATCATTTTGACAATTTTTGTTCTTCCTATCTAAGAATAAAGGATGTCTTCTATATCATCAGATAATCTACTTTTCATCATAGAAATCTTTCATTTTCTTGGTTAGATTCCTAGATTTATTTATTTATTTATTTATTTTTATTTTTATTTTAGTTTTTTGAGACAGGGTCTGACTTTGTAGTCCATGCTAGCCTCAAACTCTGGGCGATCCTGCCTCTGCCTCCTGATAGCTGGGATCACAGGCATGAACCACCATGCCGGGCATTGTGATATGTGGTACCAGGGATCAAACTTTTGATCTTGCTCTTGCCAGGCAAACAGAGGAACCAGTGAGCTAAATCCCCAGACAATATTTAATTTTAAAGAGACCATGTTGTTCTTTTTAATTGAGTTTATTGCTACATTTTACATATACTTTATGACCACATTCAACATTAAAAATTTGTACCTGTACATGATATATCTTGGTTCTCATTTTTCCCTTTCCCCTGCCCATCCTACCACCTCCAACCCCCTATACACATAAGCTTTGTTTCCACTTTTTGTTTTACTATCAAATTTTTTCTTTCCCTTCTTTACGTTCCACTTTCCCCCTTTTTCTTTTTTCCTTTGAACATTTTCTTCCTATTTCACAATATCTGTCATACATTCTGGACCTCATTTACACCTTTACTTTCTCATACTAGAGAAATGATATGGTATATACACATCTCTGTCTTATTTTTACTGTAGGCATTCACGGGTGTAATTTCCTTTGTAAAACTGCTTTCATTGTGTTCCATAGATTTGAGTATGTTGTGTTGCCATTGCCACTGGATTCTAGAAACTTTTATTTCCTGATTTTTCTGTGACTATTGATCATTTGAGAGTGTATCATCTTCATATGTTTGTGTAGTTTCTGTGGTACAGTTTGCTTTGATCTGGTAGTATGGAGGTTATTGTTTTGTACTGTAAGCATACTTCATGGTCTGAGAAGTAGTCTATTTTGGACAAATTTAGTGTGCTACTGAGAAATTTGTACTCTGTTGAATGAAATATTTTATAAACATTTATTAAATACATTGATGGGGGGTCTACTTGACCAATTTGTGAGAGTGGAATATTGAAGTTCCCCACTATCATTGTGTTGATGATTACTTGACCTTTAGTGATCACTAATAATGTTTTATTGAATGAGCTGGCATTTTCTTCACATATAATTGACAGTTATTTTCTCCTCCTGTTGAATTGTTCTTTTTACCAATATGTAGTGACCTTCTTTGTCTCTTGTTCCATTTGTCTTGATGTCCACTTTGTCTACAAGTAGGACACCTACTTCTGCTTGCTTTCAGGCTATGTATGTATAGTATATCATTTTCCATCATTTAGCTTTCAATTTTAAAAGTTTTTTGAGATAGGGTCTCGCTTTGTAGTTCAGGCTGACTCTGAGCTCACTATGTAGCCTAGGCAAGCCTTGAACTCAGCAATCCTCCAGCCTCTCAGCAGTCCACTTGCCTTTCAAGTGCTGGGATTATAGGGATGAGCTACCACGCCCAGTGTTGTGGTGTGTGGTACTGATTGCTGGTGGGTGTGAGTCACCACACCCAGTATTGTTGTATGTGGTTACCTGGAATCGAACCAGGGACCTTGCACTTGCTAGCCAGGCACTGAAACCACTGAATTAAGTCTCCAGCCCTAGCTTTCAATTTTTGTGTTTCTTGTGGATGAGGTGTTTCTTCTGGGCACTTTAGTTCTTTGATACAATCTGTATTTTTTTGGTTTTGAGACAGGGTCACGATTTGTAGTTCAGGCTGGCTCTGAGCTCACTGGGTAGCCCAGGCAAACATCAACTCAGCAATTCTGCCTCTGCCTCCTGAGTGCTAGGATTACAGGCGTGAGTCACCACGCCCAACACTGTGGTATGTGGTACTGATTGCTGGTGGGTGTGAGTCACCACAGTTTGGTACTGTTGTATGTGATTACAGGGACCTTGGCAGGTTCTGGAACCACTGAAGTAAATCTCCAGCCCCAATCTATATCTTTTGATTGGATTGTTAAAACCATTTACATTGAAAGTTATTATTGAAAAGTGTTCCCTGTATCCTGTCATTGTATTATTTTCCCATTGCTGATTCTTTCAATTATTTCCTCTTTTGTTGAAGTATTAATTACTTTTAGGTGAATTAATAGTATTCTGTTTTAGAGCTTTTTGTGATACTGTTCTGTTTCTCTCTCTAGGATTCCTTTAGTATTTGGAATACTGGTTTCATGACCATTAATTTCTTATGTGCTAAATTTTGAAAGATAGTTTGAGTGAATATATTAATCTGTATTGAAATAATTTTATTGTAAGGCTTGAGAAACTGCTGCAAGCTCTCCTGGTCTTAAGTATTATGTTGAAAAATCAACTGTTACTTTGGCAAGCTTGCTTATAAGTTCCTTCATGTTTTTCTCTAACAGCTTTTAATGTTCTTTCTTTTTGCTGAGTTCCTGTGATTTTTAACTTTTAACCACTACCATTTGTATCAGTATTCACGGAGTCCAACTATACATCAATCATGTGATTTGAAACTTGCTTTAACTATTCAGCCTCTTTTCAGTAGCCCAAAAAGATTGTGATATAGTATTTAAAAATTAAGCTGGGCTGTCCTGGTGAGGGAAGAATAAAGGAAGAACAAAAGGAATGCTAGTTCAGAAGGAAGTAAGGGAGAAACATAAGATAATAGCAAATAGAAGAAAGAGATAGGACCGTTTTTTGCCCTTCAAAAATTTTAATTTTCGAAGCCAGAGATTTAGCTCAGTGGTTCCGTAGCCTGCCTGGCAAGTGCAAGGGCCCTGGTTCGACCCTCAGTAACCACATAGGACAATACCAGCCCTGGTTACTCATACCCACCCGCAGTCAGGACCACATACCACAGTGCCGGGCATGGAGGCTCATGCCTGTCATCCCAGCACTCAGGAGGCAGAGGCAGAGGCAGGAGGATTGCTGAGTTTGAGGCTTGCCTGGGCTACATAGTGAGCTCAGTGCCAGCCTGAACTACAAAGCGAGACCCTGTCTCAAAAAAAATATATTTTTATTCTTATTAGTATATATTTGCAGTATATAATGATTACATCCATGATGAGTTCATACATCCACATAATATATCTTTATTCTTCTTACATCCCTACCTCCCATCTCATTGATAATTATTTTTAAAACATGAGTGGAGAGCCTGATAGAAAGGGGATGTCAGAGGATATTTTGGGTGGGAAAAGAGATGAAAAGGGAGGGAAGTGTAATTTAAGTTTAAAGGAAGCTGTGAGAAGACCAGAATTGATTAATATGCTGATAGGAAGATTGTTTGAATACTCAATACGAATGGTGGTAAACCTTTTAGAGCTTTTAGTGATAACAAAAAACTGGCTGTGTGTGGCACATGTAGCACAGGTTCATCACCACTGCTCTGTACACCATTTTTAGTGAGGGTTAACCTAACATCTCTGAAAAATACTATCTAAACTGAAACATTGATTCATTTGTATTCTCCATTTTCTTGCATATAAACATTTCCCCCTATACAAAATAAAAGGAGAAAAAGAAATAAGAGAAAGAGTAAAAAATCAAAACAAAAACACAAAAGAGACCTTTTCAGTCCTGTTTATACACTGGTCTGCGCTTAACTACCACGCTTTTCCCCTATATTCATAGTCCAGCCAGCCGATGAGCCTGCATCCTCCCCTCTTGCAGGCCCTACTGTACATGGTTTTGGCTGTGCTCCTGTGGCTCGCTGGAGGTTGTTGCCTCTGTCTTGTGATTGGATGCCTTCAGTTGCTGGAGGTAGGGAGAGGGCAGTGTAGCTAGTTGCACATGCATCCTTCTGCTGATTTCCAAGGCCTTCGGGTTCTCTTCCCCCAGATCATCCCTGCAGCTTCTTGTGTCTGCTCTTTCTGTATTGTGCTGGTACTTGGCTAGAGAGCCACACCACACCCTCCCTCTGGCCGTCCTGCCCTTCTCTAGTTCTCCTCCTGCACCGAACCTGCTGGCTACATTCCACGGTGTCCTTTTCCAGCCCTTGAGCTCAGTGGTGCCTAGGGCTGGAAGCTCACAGCAGCTTCTGCCCATGAGAGATCGGGTTCCCATGTAGGCACTGGAGAGTAGGTAGAGGACAGGGTATCCCATAGCCACTTGTGTTGACTCTGCTGGTGTTTGGGGGCCTGATGGGGCCGTGCTCAAGTGTCCTTTAGATCACACTGGTTGCAACCAGTGTCCACCTGTGCAACTCACTGAACTGCGGCTCTCAGGGTCAAATTACGAGTCCCTCATCAGGACTGAGCCTTTTTTTTTTTTTTTTTTTAATATCCCAAGGGCCTACTTACTAGTCCTTAGTCCCTGAGTGAGGACCTGGCCTTGGTTCCTGTAGTGCCCTGCTCAGTGAGTGGCTGACCCTCTCCCTGTTTTTCAGTGTGAATGAAGCTGTGAATAAATAGCACTGGATGTTGCAGTACTCAGCTCTTTCCTCAGGGTGTTAGGTTCTCTTCCAAGAGCGTATGTTTGCCAGACTTGGGTGTAAACAGTGCCAGGGTCGAAGGTTGACCCAGCTTCCCTTTCTGCCGTGTAGGGTTTTATGTGGTGATGGCCTTCGGTTGCCTTGATTCTCCTTCCATTTCTACCTACACCTGCCCACACATCTCTAGAACTTCCCATACATGCTGCTTCCTCTAGTCAGCCGTGAAAAAAACAAATTTAGTTCTAAATTAAAATTCTATTTGTAGCCGGGCGTGGTGGCTCACGCCTGTCATCCCAGCACTTGGGAGGCAGAGACAGGAGGATTACTGAGTTCGAGGCTTGCCTGGGCTACATAGTGAGCTCAGGGCCAGCCTGAACTACAAAGTGAGACCCTGTCTCAAAAAAAAAATTTTTTTTTCGGGAGGTAGAGACAGGAGGATTGCTGAGTTCAAGGCTTGCCTGGGCTACATAGTGAGCTCAGGGCCAGCCTGAACTACAAAGCGAGACCCTGTCTCAAAAAAAAAAAAAAATTTCTATTTGTATTTGATTAGTTGTATCAGTGAAAATATTTTGAAAATAAACTATGTCATTTTACCACTTTTTCTAGGTGCCGTATTGTTGATTTTCACAAGGCAACTGGCCCTTCAGGTACACATCCTCGCCTATTTGAGTGGATATTGAACTATTATTCTTCAGAACAGGAAGGGAATGGAAAGGTAGTGTGCACATCCAAACCTCCTATCTATCTCCAGCACCAAGGTTAGTGCAGCTCCTGGTAAGATCCTGATGATAGAGATGAGGGAGAATTCTGGGACATGAGGCACCTCCTTGGCTAATTAATGCAGGGCAGTATTCCTGCATCTTTTGGGTCTTTTAACATACTGTTTTCTCTATTTGGTTCATTCTTTCATTGTTCATCCATTACTTTCCTCAGGTCTTTATCCAAATATCATTTTAGTTAAGCCTTCCCTGTCACACCTTATTTAAAAGTTCATATTGGAGCCAGAGGGTTAGCTCAGTGGTTCCGGCGCCTGCCTCGCAAGCACAAGGTCCTGAGTTTGATCCCCAGCAACCACGTACAATGCTGGGCGTGGAGACTCACGCCCACCAGCAATCAATACCACATACCACATACCACAGTGCCGGGTGTAGTGGCTCACGCCTGTAATCCCAGCATTCGGGAGGCAGAGGCAGGAAGATTGCTGAGTTCGAAGCTTGTCTAGGCTACATAGTGAGCTCAGACCCAGCCTGAACTATAAAGCGAGACCCTGTCTCAAAAAAAAAAGAAAAATTCATATTGTTAGCCAGTGGCATTTTCTTCACTTATTTACCTCATTTACAGAGTGTTCCTCTTTGAATATAAGCTCCATGAAACCAAGCATGTTGGTCTATTCATTTACTGCTACAACCCTACTGGCATATAGGTACATGATAAGTTTTATTGAATGGATGATTTGCATTGACAGAAATAAAGAGAAGTAATCCTTCAGGAATACAAACCATAAGACATTAAGTCTTCCCTGTCGATATTCTACTATAATTTTAATTTTTCTTGACCTTTTGGACCCATGGTGTTTTTGTACTAGAATAGGTAAATTTCAAGTCCTTTCAGATGAGATAATTTGAATGGAAGACTAGGGAAGGAAAAGACATGAAGAGGTTGGGAAAAATAAAATATGTGGTAGAGTTGTTTTTTGTGTTTTTTCTGTTTTTGTTGTTTTTCTGTGTGTGTAATAAAACCTTTAAAAGTTATGCATATAGCGGGCGAGGAGTTGTAGGGAGGGTAGGGGAGTGGGAAAAAATGAGCATCAAGATGTGTCATGTACTGGTACAAGCCCTCAATGTTGAATGTGATCATAGAGTACATATAAAATGTACCAATAAAATCAATTTAAAAAGTAAAACAGCAGCTGGGGATTTAGCTCAATGGTTCTGGCTTCTGCCTGGCAAGTGCAAGGTCCTGAGTTCAATCCCTGGTACTACATACCATAATGCCAGATGTGATGGATCACGCCTGTACTCGGGAAGTAGAGGCAGGAGGATTGCTGAGTTTGAGGCTTGCCTGGGCTACATAATGAGCTCAGGGCCAGCCTGAACTACAAAGGGAGACCCTGTCCCCAAAAAAAATAAAAAACGTAAAACAGAAGGTTGGGAAGTAAAGTAAGGTGAGCACAATCCCTGGCCTTTTTTCTCTTTTTCTTATTCTTTTTTTGTAGTATGACAATCAAACTCAGCACCTTGTGCTTGTAAGATAAGAACAGTGGTTTTTTGTTTTTTGTGAGACTGGGGATCTAACTCAGGCTCTTGTGTTTCCAAGGTGGTAGTGGTACCACGGTGAGCTAAATCTCAGGCTCAGTTAGAAAGTAAAACAAGTGGGCCGGAGGGTTAGCTCAGTGGTTCCGGCGCCTGCCTCGCAAGCGCAAGGACCTGAGTTCGATCCCCAGTTACCACATATAATGCTGGGCGTGGTGGCTCACACCTGTAATCCCAGCACTCGGGAGGCAGAGACAGGAGGATTGCTGAGTTCGCGGCGGCTTGCCTGGGCACCATAGTGAGCTCAGGGCCAGCCTGAA
>PVIC010018250.1:0-31835 GCA_004025085.1 Thryonomys swinderianus
GGTGTTGGTTGTTGGTGGGCGTGAGTCTCCACGCCCAGCATTATATGTGGTTACCGGGGTTCGAACTCAGGTCCTTGCGCTCACGAGGCAGGCGCCGGAACCACTGAGCTAACCCTCCGGCCCCCTAATATATTTTCTATTTAAGATCATATCACATGCAAATAGAGATGGTTTTATTTCTTTATTTACAATCTGGATGCCTTTGCTCACTTTCTTGTTCAGTTTTGCTCTCAATAGAATCATTAGAATTATATAAAACAGAAACAGGGTCCACAGACATCTCTATCTTGTTTCTAGTCTTGAGAATAAAACCTTTTCTTTTTTTTGAGACAGGGTCTGGGTTTGTAGTTCAGGCTGGCCCTGAGCTCACTATGCAACCCAGGCAAGCCTCGAACTCTCGAGCAGTCCTCCTGCCTCTGCCCCCCAAGTGCTGGGATTACAGGGGTGAGCCACCACATCCGGCATTGTGGTATGTGGTACTGACTGCTGGTGGGTAGTATTGTTGTATGTGGTCAGGGATTGAACCAAGCACCTTGCGCTTGCTAGGCAGGTGCCAGAACCACTGAGCCTCATCTCCAGCCCAAACCTTCATTTTTTTATCATTGGTATGATAAGGATCTTTTCTGGTAGATTTTTAAAAATCTTTATTGGTACATTGTATATACACATCATGATCACACTCAATATTGAGAATTTGCACCAGTATATTACATGATTTAATTCTCATTTTTTCCCATTTCCCTACCCACAATCCCCTGCCCCCATATACATAAGCTTTGTTTCCCTTTTTTTATCACCATCACATTTTTTCTTACCCCTCATTACTCAACCCTCCACATTTCCCTTTAAATATTTTCTATTTCACAATATCATCATATATTCTAGAGCTCATTTACATCTTCAGTTTCTCACACTAGAGAACAGATAAGATATTTACACATCTGTGACCTATTTATTTCACGTATGAGTAGGTCCTCAAGGTACGTCCATTTGAGTATAAATGACTCAAATTTATACTTCTTTAAGGCAGAGTAATACTCTATTATATGGAAAAACTGTATCTTCTTTATCCAGTTTTCAGTTGATGGACATTTGGGTTGTTTCCAAGATTTAGTTATCATGAACTGAGCTGCTATAAACATGGATACACAGGTGTCACTGTGATATAAATCTTGTAATTCTTTCATGTATATCCTCAGCAGGAGGATAGCAAGGTCAATTGGGACCTCTAATCCTCTAATCCTGTAAGTTTTTTGAGGAATCTCCACACTGATCTCCATAATGGTTGTACCGGTCTACATTCTCACCAACAGTGGAGAAGTTTCCTTTTTCTCCACAGCCTCACCAGCATTTGTTGCTGGCTAATTTTGAGTTAGCAGCCATTCTTTGTGGACTGAGAAGAAATCATAGTGTTGTTTTCATCTGCATCTCTCGACCAGCGATGTTGAACATTTCTTCATATGCTTCTTGGCAGCTTTTACTTCTTTCTCTGAAGTGTATGTTCATTTCAGCTGCCCATTTTTGAATTGAGTCTTTAAATTAGAGGGGGGGTTGGTTTTTTTTTGTTTTTTATTTTATTTTTTTTGCTTTTTGAGATAGGGTCTCGCTTTGTAGTTCAGGCTGGCCCTGAGCTCACTATGGTGCCCAGGCAAGCCGCTGCGAACTCAGCAATCCTCCTGTCCCTGCCTCCCGAGTGCTGGGATTACAGGCGTGAGCCACCATGTCCAGCACTGTGGTATGTGGTGCTGATTGTTGGTGAGCGTGTCTCCACGCCCAGCATTATATGTGGTTACCGGGGATCGAACTCAGGACCTTGAGCTTGCGAGGCAGGCACCGGAACCACTGAGCTAACCCTCTGGCCCTGTTTTTCTTTTTTTAAGCTTTTTATATATTCTAGGTAACAGGCCTTTGTCTGAGAAACAGCTGGTAAAGATTCTTTCCCAATTTGTTGGTTGTCTTTTTGTTCTGCTGGTGGTTTCCTTTACTGTGAAGGTTTTTAATAAGTTGAGATCCCATTTGATTTCTTCTGATAGATCTCATGCTATTGAGGTTTTGTTCATAAATTCTTTCTCTAAGCCAGTGTCTCCAAGAGTTTTACCTAACCTGTTTTGCAGCAGGTTTAATGTTTCTGTTTTAACATTTAGGTCTCTAACCCACTTTGATTTTAGTTTAGTACAGGGTGAAAGAGATAGGTCTAACTTTAGTCTCTGGCAGGTTAAAGCCCAGTTTTACCAGCACCATTTATTAAAGAGGCTATCTTTCCTTCACTGAGGATATTTGTCTCCTTTGTCAAAGATGAGGTGGCTTAGTGGCCCACTTAGTGGCTGGCTCTTCATTTACGGAATGCTTTTATCATGAAGAGTTTAATTTCTAAAAACAATTTTCTGTTGAAATTATCATGTGATTTCTCCTCTCCTTTACTTATTATGTTATATCCCATAAAAAGAGCATTTAAGATGTTAAACTAACTGTTTATTCCTGTGATAAATCCCACTTGGTCATGGTGTATAATCTTTTACAAGTTGCTTGATTTGGCTTGCTACTACTTTGGGATTTCTGTGTTTATATTCATGAGATATAGTTGTCTGTAGTTTTCTACTCCTGGTTCAGCTACATATCGGGGTTTGCTGGCTTCATAGAATGAATTGGCAGTGTTCCCTCCTGGCTTTTGGAAGATTTTGTGACAATTTCGCATAATTTCCCCTTGTTTTAAATTCCTACAAGGACCAACAAAACCAATTTCTGTGCCTTCATATCCAGCCCTCTCATGTTTTCATCTGTCTGGCTATCTAGTTATATCCTACCTCTTCCTCTGAAGCTACCTTTCTTCCTGAATTGCAGTTGTTTGTGTGTAAACCAAGTCCACACTCTTTTTTTTTTCCCCGCCCCCCCCCCACTCCCCAAGTCCACACTCTTAACTGTGCGCTGGCGGTTACACTAGCTGGTGTTTCACGCATGCTCCTTCTGTCTGCTTCATGGGTTATGACCTCCTTGAGTATAGTGACTGTGCTATCTTCTTGACTTGAATGTCCTAAAGTCTCTAGCACATTCCAACAGGGGAATGTGGACCTCTTTTTTCAGTTGCATAGATTTAAAGATTTCTTAATGAGTTTTTCCCCTAATCAAGTAAGCTTTCAGAAATATCTTCATGTGAATCTGTATCTATATATTCACACATCTGTATAAATATACATGCAATATGTATCTGTACCTACATACTCATACGGTGGTATTATTTCAAACACAATCCCAACATATGTACTAGAAAATTGGGCAGGTGGTAGTATTCCTAGGTTCCAATCCTGGCATTTTTTTTTTCCAGTACCAGGGATTGAACTCAGGACCTTGCACATACAAAGCAGGCATGTCTTGGCACTTTCATACTGAGCTAAATACTTGACACTGAATGAATGTTACCATCAGTCCTTTTTTCTCATATACACATAAAAATTGGTTTGAGGACTAGAATAAAATGAAGATTATTTAACCTCTTGTTTGTACTTAGTAAATAGTGACTTCAAATTAATGGCTTAAGTTCTTTTACAATGAATCTGATATTTTAATACCCATTTTAATGCTCATTTAGTATTAATCATGTTTTAGTATTAATATGGAATAATAAGTGACTTTTGAAATGCAGAGTTTGATTTTTGTTTAATGGCTGCTTAGCTGAATTTCTTCCTCATTGAATTCCTTGGTGGGCCTGGGAGGTAGTTCAGTGGTGTCACACTTGCCTGGCAATCACAAGGCCTCGGGTTTTATCCATAAGTACTGCAGGAAAAGCAAAAATTCTGTGTGTTCCATTTTAACCCTTTGGAACAGGATATCTTTGGAGGCTGTTTTTATAGCCTTCATTTTTCCTGGGCCATAAGATTGTAAGAGCCTGAGAAAGTGGTTCAAAGCGTGGGCTCCAGAATCAGATCTTCTGGTCTGAAGTTGAGGCACTCACTGCTGTGCACCATTCCCTCCACTCTGTCATCTGCCTCAGGGAGAGAGAGGGGCGTGCCTGCTTCTTAGTGTTCTTTCAAGAGCTCAGAGAGGCCTACAGACAGACACCTAGCATTTATTAATTGCTGCATGTTAAGTAATTGTGTTCTGCACACTCATCATCTTGATATATAGTAAATGACATACAACTAATATTTGAATGAAAAGTCTTGTTGAAGTTATTAAACTATTTAGAGAGTACTTTTTATTTTCCCTGTACCGAGGATTTTCCTGCATTTTGAAGGAGGACTGCCTAGGTGAGATAAACAAAACAAAACAAAAAACCGAAAAACTTCTTTGCAGATAGACTGAGAGTCTGAGAGCTTAGGAAGGAAGCTTTTCTGCGTCTGTTCATAGACAGGATGAACAAGGCTTCTGTGCTGAAGTTTTATGGCTACATTTTTATTCTTCTGTAATTTTGAAAGTCTGCCACTTCTAGTAATTTTGTTCTCTTAGAGTTGAAAATATCTAGCTCTGCAGATTGTATCAATGTTGGAAAAACTCAGCATGTTTCTGTAATTCATTAATCAGGCCAGTTAAACAGCATCAACCCTTTAAACTGAACCAGTGACACCCAGCAGCTCCTGCAGAAACCCAGAGATGGATGGGTGGCACACAGGAGGTCCACTGTCATTATGATTCTAGTATTTTCCTTCTTGCAAATTTCTTTTAGCCTAATTTTCTCTCATTGCATGTTGAGCCATTTTTGGTAAAGAGCTCTCTTTTTCAAATGTGAAATCATTTTCAACTTAAGATGCATTTTTCAAACAAAATTCAAATGTAATAAGCACCAAATTCCTTTAGAGTAGATGTAATTCTTCCTCCACTTCCTCCTGGAGAATTGCCATTCACCCCAACTAAGTCTGAATGACAGAACTAGAAACATTTAACAAGGATATCACACCTTAACCTTCATACACAAAAAAGCATTGTGTCCAAACATTGGAATTCTAAGTAGAAATTTTTCACAAAAATATTTGTCACAGCTCTCCTTAATTAATTAATTAATTTATTTATTTATTTATTTATTTATTTATTTATTTATTTATTTTTTGCTTTTTGGAGACAGGGTCTTGCTTTGTAGTTCAGGCTGGCCCTGAGCTCACTATGGTGCCCAGGCAAGCCGCCGCGAACTCAGCAATCCTCCTGTCTCTACCTCCCGAGTGCTGGGATTACAGGCGTGAGCCACCACGTCCGTCCGGCATTGTGGTATGCGGTGTTGATTGTTGGTGGGTGTGTCTCCATGCCCAGCTCTCCTTAATTTATAATGTTTTCCTCTGGCTGGAGGCCTTACCTGTGACTGCACCTGAGGTGGAGAGAGGAAGAGAAGTGACCTGGCTTCCTGCCTACTCTGCACTTAGAAATTTGGAGTCATTCATTCTAGTCCTGAATGCTTGCTCTGTGTCTACCAATATGATGGCACTGTGTTTCACATGTTGATTCACTTCTACACATAACATGTTGATCAGAACAAACATTCTTACTCCGGCCAAAGCTGGAGCTCAGAGGTTAGGTGACATGTTCATAATTACCCTGAAAAGATGGCTTCTTCTCAGGAGTAGTTATGAGAAGTAATGTGGCATAAAGTACTAAGTAGGGAACAACTAGAACTGAGTTTCTTTCTATTCATGGTGCAGGTTGGCTATTGTGTTTGACAGACTTTGAATAAACAGATGTCTGGTATCTTTGCCTACTGAGAATATTTTCTTTTGAGAAACCAGTATTAAAGTTAATATCAGGGTCCTTTGGATAGTGAAGCTCCATACAGAAAATTGTCTAGGAAAAATTTTTATGCTACCTTAAACCCGGTAGTCAGATCACTCCCTCGTGCCGTGTTGAGTGGATCCAAGGTAGCCTGAGTGGTCATTAGTTCAGAACCCAGAAGCCTTCAGCAAGTGGCCTCACACAGATGAAAGGGCTGGAAAACAGCATACGAACAGAAGCAACCGAAGCGCAGACTGTTACCTTTGCAGGTTGTTGCAAGGTTTGGCTTTTTCTAGAGAGTATGTTTAACTTGTTGACTTTTTCTCTTTCTGACGTATAATTATTGTTATATATTAACTTAATGCCAGTCAATAGCATGGACTTACAAATCACATTGGTGGGTTTTTGTCAGTTCTCTGCAGAACAAAGTTCAAAGCTCTCATACCTTCATGGTCTGAGCTTTTCTGCCAGGTGACTAGACTTAAAATAATATTCTTCCTACTCAGTGGGATCCCTTTAGTGGAATTTTTGAGATTTCAAAATGGAAAATGGGTGCACTTTGTTATTTGAAGTAAAATGGTTCTTTGGCTACCTTAATGGAAATTAGAATTATGAGAAAGTCCATTCTTTGATTACCATTCTGAGGTTGAGGCTGAGCAGTAGAATCTACAGAGCTTGAGCACTGCTTTGCTGGCAGAGAATCTGATCATTATTTGTTCTTCAGAAGTAGCTAGTGCCACTCAGAGTGAGCCCTGGGAGTCGGTGTTTTGAAAAGTACATTCTGCTTTGTATCTCCAGGGAGCTTGCTTCGTGATTGTGTTTATTGCTAGTTAGGGCACTTTCCCCCTTTGTGTGGTTTAATATGAGCCTTACCTAGTAATGAAGAATGAAGCACCACACTGTGACCTGTGTTTGTGGCACTGAGTAGATGGCAGTTTGTATTACCAAAGACCACACAGTAAATGCCTTTGTAATAGTGCCCAGCACATGTGATAGGGACCCAGTTAAATTTATTGCTTCTTTTATAAAGATCTTTTTTTTAACAAGCAATTTTATTTATTAGCAAAGTACTGCTGTGAACATGATTTTTAGGGGCCTGTAACTGAGAGTTTCCTGATTCAAAGCTATAATTTATTCTAAAGCTATCTGGAGATCTATTCAGGAGGAAGTTTTTGCAAAGAACATAAGGCATTTAGATTTAAAAAGGCCAGATTAAGTTACAGCTTTTCTATTACATCTGGAAATAATTGTTCCATTAATTAAAAATCTAATGCCATTCTATAATTTTTTAACATCATGATTATTGATAAACTTTTCAATGGTCTCATTTCAGAAATCTTAAGCAAATCATTAGTTTGACATAATGGATATGATTTTTTAATGTGTATATTTTATTAATGATTTCTAATTACCTAGACTTAACTTAGAAGACACATAAATCCTTGATGATCCCTGAATTAGTCAGTGTTTTTCAGAAAAACAGAAACAGTAAGTTGGGTGTGTGTGTGTGTAGACAGGTTGAGTATCCTGACCCAGAATTTTGAATTTTGGAATATTTGCTATAAAGATAATGAGATATCTTTATTTGAGATATTTTTTATTTGAGAACCTCAAATAAAAAAAATAGTTATGTTTCATCCTGTAAGTAGTTTTACTTGATATTCTCAAGAACTTCATACATGAAATAAATTTTTGTTTTGTGGAGCTTTTCACTTGTAGTGTGTTATTACCCAGCTTTTTGTTATCAACAAAATACCTGAGGTCAATGACTTATGAAGAAAAAGAGGGTTATTAGTTCATGGTTTTAGGAGCTGAAAGTTTAGACACTGTGGCTCAGGCTCAGGTGAGGATGGTTTCATTAGCTGTGTCACATGTGGGAGGAAGAATCAAAATAAGCCAAAGAGACTGACTGGGACCAGACTCAGGATCTGATCAAGAGAACTAAGCAAGGACAGGTAAGACATGCCTTAGTCGTTGCTGAGGCTGTTCCTCCAGTGAACAGAGAGGCCCTTCCACAGGGTACCAGCTCCTGAAGGCTCTGATCTTCTCTCAGTGTCCCTAACCCAGGGACCAAGTTCCCAGCAAGTGAACCTTTGGCAAGGAACAAACATCTGAACTGTTGCATCGTGCCATCTATGAGTGAAAAGTTTCTTATCTTGGACCATTTTAGATTTCAGATTCCCAGATTCTGGGTGCTCGATAAGAGGGAGAAGGATCGATAGCTGATAATGGCTTGATTTTAAGGAATTTGCTCATGTGGTTGAGCCAAGTGCAGAATCAGCAGCACAAGACAGTCGGCTGGAAGTTCTGACAGGAGTTGATGTTTTAGTCTGGAAACCAAAGTAACTGTGGGACCAAATTTCTTTCTTCTCTGAGGATGTTGGTCTTAAGGAGGTCCTCCCACATCGTGAAGGGTCCTCTTCTTCATTCAGAGTCCTCAGACCAAACTTCCAGTCCTGTCCTAGTCACTGGAACAGCTGCCCTCTATCTGACCAAACAATTGGACACAATGCTCTAAGTAAACTGACACATATATATTATGCATTGCAACCACCAGATGAAGAGATGTGGCTATCACAGTGCACATGAGCATGTAGACAAGTGATCTTTCTTTTACCTGTTCACATGAAGTTGAGTTCATTACAAAATAAGGCAGAAAATTAGGAAGTTGGGGAGTTGGTGCAAGAAAACCTGATGTTAATGCCAGCAACTCAGAACATGAATGTAACGATGGCCAGGAGCTTATGGCCTGTTAAGGATACATAGAGCCTGGTGTGATGTATTTCCTGGAGCCTCCTAACAGCCTTCAAAGCAAAAAGATCCACAGAAGAAAAAAGCAGGGGCCTAGCAAAACTGGTGCCCAGGGAACCCTAAATCTCAGAACTGACTAAAAATAGAGTGCTCTCAGAGTCGATTACAGCTGAAACAATTACACCATGTCCACAGGGTCTGGGTCATGCCACTATGATGGTCCAGTAGCTAAAACGACATTCATTATCCTCCAGAATGTCTCAACCTCCAAACTTGAAAGCCAGAGGAAAGTGCAGCATATGGTAGGTACATCCATTCTCTGCCTAGGAAGGACAGGAGGTGGGGAGAAGCACTCCTCAGGGTAATCCTTCAGGACGGTCAACAGGGCTGTTGAAATAATAAATCCAAGACCGAGGTACAGGATTGGAAATAGTAGTGCATTTGGCATTTGTATATCCTTGGGAAATGCTAATTGGCTCATTTAGCATAAAAGTGGTTTCCTTTCTGTAAAGTCACACTTAGTATGCTGCTAAATTAAGAAGAGTCATGGGTCAGATGAGTAGGTGTAGGCTTATGCAAGCTAAACAGAACCAACAAAGAGACTTTCATTAATGTTTTCTTCCTTGAGGAGGCTGTGTGGCATGTTATGACACTTTGACAGGGAACCACTTTTTTCCTTGTGATGTCACTAGCTGACCTCCTCCTCTTAAACCCTATGCCTTCCTTGTGGTATACCAGTAGGCTTTCAAAACCACAAATTCCTCTGCTAGCCAAAGAAATAGGAAAGAAAAAGGCACTGCTAGATCCATTTCTTCCTGCAGAATCATCGTGTTCTGAAGTCATGCCTAAGTCATTACCACACATCAGCTCTTGCTGGGCATGGTAGCACACACCTGTAAATCCCAGCACTTGGGAGGCTGAGGCGGGAGGATCACAAGTTTGAAGTCAGCCTGGGCTGCATAGTGAGTTTGAGGCCAGACTGGACTACATAGTGAGACCTTGTCTTGAAAAACAGATACTGCTCTTGATTTCCAGGTATCCCCAGTCACCATCAGGCCTTGTTAGGGTACCTGGGTTTCCACAAGTCTGGCAGGAACATGGAGCCCTCTTCTCACCAGGCCCTCATTACTGAAGCCCTTGCCCTGAATGTACCTCATCAGAATAACGAAAGCATATTATGAGCTACACAGTGACCTCCCCATCTCCATGTCAGTGGCCACTTCTTGGTATTCACTCAGTTCTCTGTAACCCTTGACACTGCATATAGCTTAACTCTCTCTGCCTCCGGCTGTGACACCTGTTGCCCTAGTTCTCCTGTCCTTCCACCTGTGCAGCTTCTCTTTCTTCTAAATAGAGGTGTCCTCCAGGACATGGTTTTCCTGGTCTGTCTTCCTTCTCACCTTCAGCCATTGCTGTGGCCTCACCTACCTGTCCCCTTGTCCCCACTCACTTAGAATGTTTCATTAACACCTGTGTCTCTTCTGAGGGAAGACCTCAGGATCTAACTGTATCATCTGTGTGCATTTCTCAAGGGGGCACACGAGTGTCTGTTTCTGTTCAGCTGTACCCTTCTCTCCCTACGGCTGTTCCCTAGGAAGGGCACACTTGCCCCTGGGAGCCAGAGCACAGAGAGGGTCCAGTCCACCTCCAGTTTGTGATCGAGGTCAGGAAGACAGAAAGAAGGGATGGGTCTGAGTGCATTGAGCTGACTTTGAAAATCTTGTAGGGTTTTCAGCTGTGGTAACTGCCTGGATGGAGCAGCATAAATAGAGAGAAGAGGGATGGGGCTCATTTCAGAAACCAGCTGGAGTTCTGGATTGTGGTGCTTGCCAAGGCTTATGAGAGTCACTTGAGATCACACTATTCATACACTGAGCACTGTGCTTTATACCTTTAAGCTGTCTCTAGATTTTTGAGAATCACTCCAGGTAATGGTGGTTGTGAGTGAAAAGGGCATGGAAGGCCAGGCTGAAGGGAAGGGACAGAGCCATGAGGAGCCACAGAAAGTGCCTGTGATGCTCACAGGGACTGGGGGCACCTGGGGAGATTTTCCTGGCCTTTGGTTCAGGGTGGTTCAAAAGTAGAACAACCGGGCATGGTGGTTCACACCTGTAATCCCAGCACTTGGGAGGCAGAGGCAGGAGGACTGCTGAGTTTGAGGCTTGCCTGGGCTACCTAGTGAGCTCAGTGCCAGTGTGAACTACAAAGCTAGACCCTGTCACAATAAAGAGGTAGAAGGACAGATCTTTAGGAGAAATACAGCCATGGTGCAGGGGAGCAGCAGGAATGGACAGGAGAGCATGGCTCCAAAGACCTGGGGCAGAGATGCAGATGGAGGAGGCAGATGGAGTATGGCCCCTAACTGGCAATGCTTTTGACTTAATAATTCTTTACATTGTGTGTGTGTGTGTGTGTGTGTGTGTGTGTGTGTGTGTGTGTGGTGCAAAAGCATGACACATTCTGTGTCTTCAAATCTGAATTTAGATCTTTTCTTAGGCCAGTACTATATGGTTGAACCCTTTCTCAATGTTGGGTGGGTTCCCATTCAGCCTATGATGACAAGGAAAACAACTGATGTTGCATAGTTTGCTTTGCTGCCAAAATGAGATGTCTGATAGGCTAAGTAGATTCCCTATTTCTGGCTTGATACTGTCACTTTACCAGGTGAGTTTACTGGGTGGTGAATGTATCATGATAGAGTCCTGCAATAGGTTGCAGAGCATCTGTGTTCATGAGAGTAGAGTGCAAACAATGAGGAACTGAAGTGCTGTTGACAGAAGGTGGTATGTGCTGTGTGGTGTTGCTGAGAAGAGGACTTCAGCTGTGTTGCATTGGGTTGCAAAGGGTGAATCGTGGAGGAGGTGCTGCCCAGATGTTACAGGGATGGTTTATCCTGGAGTAGGGAGAATAGAAGACAGGAATCACCTAGGTGCATCAAGTACTGTGAGGAAAGAGTTGAGTTTTAGCACCCTGGAAACAGGCAGAGAATCAAGATGAGAGGTGATGGACAAGAAGCAACCAGGTAGTAAGGAAGAAGTCTCTTGGAAGTTGGTATTTCAGAAACCTAGACAAGAATCAGCAGTTCCAGCATTAAAGGCATCAGGTAAGTTGACTTGGATTCTCTTGAAGAGTCCATTTGGTATGACACTTAGCAGTGCATAGATAAAACAAACAGTAATGTAAGAAGGTGGCACATGATTGGTATGACATTGTATCTATTCACTTACACCACAGTTATATGCTGAGCTTAACTGGGTGTAGACATCATGCTAGGGGCTACAGGTGAAGGAGGCACAGGTAGATATGGAGTCTCCAGGAAGTACAGAGTGGAAGAATCAAGGTTTGTAACGCATTGTGATCAGTCCAGAAGGGTTAGCTCTGACCACTGTAAATATGCGAGAGAGAGGCAAAAATATAATAAAAGGTTGTAAAGACATTCTCAGGTGTTAAGTTCTTGGTCCCTTTTCCTATCTTTTTGCATCCATGGCTCAGCAGCAGCATCCCTGAGGGTGCCACACTTATCTGCCTTTTGGGTTATGAAGCCTGTTTTTGTAGATAAGATATCAAGGAACCTCATAGAACAGATTCTAGACCAAAAAGACTGGTACTATGTAGAGTGGCCAGACTGCATATTATGCAGTATTTATCTTTTAAATTAATGGTATCCCAAACTTTGCATCATTATGACATGACTGATGAGGTAGTAGTGTTTTTCAGTGACAGAATCCCTAGGTTCTGTACAAGATGAGGTGCACACTGTCAGTCCTGCTGAGAACCTCTGACAGGAAGCACCAACTACACTGTGAAATACAGGAAACAAAGTAGGTGGGAAGTGGGACATGTGTATTGAGTATTCTTTGTATTTTGCTCACCAACATGAGTCTACACATAGTGATTCAAGCATATTGGCTATGAATTAATGACTCTCATCCATTCCCACCCTTTGGGTGGTTATTTTCATCTTTCTACCCTGTAACAGTTTTAGAACTTGGTGATCAATGTAATACTGTTGTAACTACTTGGTGAGCTCTGTATAAATATTCACTCAGCACCTCCTCCTATGCTAAGCCACTCCATTTTATCCGATTAGGAAGACAAAAGCCTTCCTCTCCTAACACTCACCCTTCATTCCATGGCTAAATTATTTGTGTGCACTATTAAAAATTCTACATGCTTGAAGGTATGTGGAATTTAGAGCTCACCTGCAGAAATTTAATCAATGATTTCGTCTGTTCCTATCCAGAGAATTTATTATGGTTTTCTTACCTGAAGGACAGTTGCAAAATGCTAGCTCATGAGAACCAGAGTAAAAGTCCATGTTGAAAATGAATTATGACTAATTGACTAGGAAGGGTGAGTTGTGATTAAATTAATAAAGTTTTAAAATAATAGCCTTATTAAATACCATGAAGATCATCTAGTTACAATTTCAATACTTTTTATATAAAGTTGTGTAATCTTACTCTATGTAATTCCAGAACATGTATATTAGAGTTATCATTCATTCTTCCTTTCTGTCTCCTCCACCCTCTGGCAATCACGCTAATCCTACTTTGAGCATTTCATATAAATGGAATCACAGAATATGTGACTGTATTAGTTAGCTTCCCTGTTGCTAGAACTCAGTACCCTACATCCACAATTTAAAGGAGGAATTGTGGTTTGGCTCACATTTTAAGGGGATGCAGTCCATGGTGAGCATGCTCCGAGGCAGAAACCTCACTGAGGGAAGGATATAATGGAGCAAAGCTGCTTAGTCCACAGTGCCAGGGTTGCAGAGGAGGCAAACAGGCTTAGAAAAGCGGATGGGATGAGGGGTGACACAGAGTTCTGAAAGCCACACCTTCATAACTTACCTAGACACACCCTGAAGCATTTTCCTTCAGTTCCGTGGGCAGATCTCAGAGCCAGTTAAATTGAAACTCCACCCTAAGCACCACAGCCACCTTTTGAGGTTAGTGTCTTTTATGTGAAATAATGTTTTAAGGGTTTAACCACAGTATAGCCTGTATCATTATTTCTTCTTTATGGCTGAAATAGCAATGTGGATATACCATGTTTATCCATCATTCGATCAGTGTTTGATTATTTCTACTCTTTGATACCCTGAAAAATGTTGCAATAAACATTTATGTATTAGTTTTTCTGCATATGTAGGTTTTTGGTTCTTAGATATATTCCTAGGAATTTCTGGGTCATACAATTACTATATGTTTAATAGTTTGAGAAACAACCAAATTGTTTTCTAAAGTAGCCACAACATTTTATATCCCCTCAAGCAATATACGATAGTTCTGATTTTTTCCCCAACACTTTTAATGGTTGTTTGGAACAATACATGTTATATCATGCTCAATGATTCAGGCAGTGGTTATCTATAAGGTAAGTTTTCTACATTTTCATTTCTTTTTGTCTCTTTCCAAGTTACTGATTTGTTAGTTTTGCTTTAATATCTAGTTTCACTTCCCTGGAGAGAGGAGGGTGAAAAGAACTCAGGAGACTTTAAATTGGTTAATGTAGGTACATATTAACATCTGTTGACAAGTTGGCTAGGGAAGCATAAAGAGGAAAGGCTAAGTTTATTAGTTTAAGTGATGTTTTAGATTAATGGCAAGTAGACTAGTAAGACTGGAGATATATTCTTAGGTATCATGATAATTTTTAAATTTCATGTTGTCATTTATAAAAATTTTAAAATTCAACTAACTGTGTTCCACATTATCTGGATGACCACCATATAGGAAAAAGAGCATATTTTAGTGGTTTCATTTATATTTGTTTAATACCTTGATGTTAAGAAATTCAACTAATGGGACAGCAAGTAATTACTGCAACATCTTAGGGATTCTGCAGTAATTTTTTAAAAAACTTAATGTATTACTCAGATTTGGTGAATGCACTTTGATGTTTTCCTCAAGGCCTCATAATGAGAGTAATAAGGTGGGCACATTCTCAGAGGGCGTGAGGCTTAGTATAAAGTGGCCTGTCACAAGAGGTGAAAGCTGTAGCACGAGAACTAGGAGAAAGAATCCATAACTGTGATCTCATCTTATTAAAAACTTCTTCACAACAAGAGAAACCACCAACAGAGCAAAAAGACAACCTACAATATGGGAAAAAACATTTTACCAACTCTTTTTCAGACAGAGGACTACTACCTAGAATATATAAAGAACTTAAGAAAACTTGCCCCCCCAAATATAAAAACCCAATTTTAAAAATGGGCATATGAAATGAACAGACTTTTTTCCAGATGAAGAAGTAAAGGCAGGAAAGAAATGTTCAGCATTGCTAGTCATTCGGGAGATGCAGATGAAAAACAACACTGAGATTCCATCTCACTCCACCAAGAATGGCTGCTATCATGAAATCAGCCAGCAACAAATGCTGGTGGGGCTGTGGGGAGAAAGGAGCCCTTTTCCACCTGATGGTAGGAATGTAGAATAGTACAACCACTGTGGAGATCAGTGTGGAGATTCCTCAAAACACTAGGACTCAAGGTCCCAATTGACCCTGCTATTTGTTATTCCCCTGCTAGGGGTGTGTGTGTGTGTGTGTGTGTGTGTGTGTGTGTGTGTGTGTGTGTGTGTGTAAGAATTAAGAATATCATATCACAGTGACATATGTGTACCAATGTTTATAACAGCATGGTTTGTGATAGCTAAATCTTGGAAACAACCCAAACACCCATTAACATGAGACTGGATAAAGAAGATTTAGAGGTTTTTAAAAATATAAAATGGAGTATTACTCTGCCATAAAGAATGGTAAATTTCAGTCACTTATACTCAAATTGATGTACTTTGAGGATATATTCATAAGTGAAATAAATAGGACCCAGATGTGTAAATACTGTATCATTTCTCTAGAATGAGAACTAAAGGTGTCAATAAATTCCAAAAATCTATGACAAGTATCATGAAATAGAAAGTGTTCAAAAGGAAAAGTAAAGAAGGGGAACAAGAAATTTGATAGTAGAAAAAGAAAAAAGGAAACATAGCTTAGGTATATAGGGGGTTAGGGTTTGTAGGGAGGGCAAGGGTAAGAGGAATATCATCGATGCAAAAAGGACTATAAAATCTGTTTTATGGTAATCAGAATATTTTTTAATAGGCAAAAGGAAGGTATGAAGACCTTCAGTTGATGTTAGACAATTTAAGACTTAATAACTTTAATATTTTTATCTATTGTGTATTACATTCATGTAAATTTTTAAAAGAACTGGAGCACAAGGCTTCACAGCCACCTCTTTTTTTTTTGTAAACTGATTTTATTGGTACATTTGAATCCCTCCATCTGGGATTTAAAAACTATAAAGATATCATTTGTTTTCTTTAAGATTATTGTACTAAATAGAGGATGGAAGAGTACTCACTCAGATATAATATAAAGGACCAAGTACCAGAGAAACATAATGAAAAAAATACAAGGATATCTTCAAATAGATTTGGGCATGAAGGCTTCATTATTTGTTACTAAATCAACATTTTTACAGTTAGAAGGACCTACAAATGTGTTCCTGTTTTTAAGTTTACTTTATAACTTAATGAAGATACTGACTCTTTTCCAAGTAACACTAAGGCATCCTACATGGAATGTTCATATTGGAAATTTGTAGAAGTAGATGAGTTTGGACAGAAGTCGGATTCTGTTAGCTCCTGAGTGTTGAGCTCAAACATTCTGCTCTGTGGCCTCAGGCTGCTGTGTAAGTGTCTAGGTGGCCTTATATGTACAGAGAAGATAACTGGACTTTGACCTGGAGGAATTCTCCAGAATAGTTAGGTTGTTTCTTGTCATTTAACATGTGTGGGCATTTTGGTATTGAATCTGGAAAAGGAGTAGATCAAAGAGAACATACTGAAAAGCTGTAGATACTAGCTAGATGTGGTGGAGCATGCTTGTAATCTCAGCACTCAAAAGGCTGAGGTAGAAGGATCATCATGTGTTCAAGGCCAAGCTGAGCAAGGCCCTGTCTCCTAAAAAAGTACAAATTGAAAAAACCTTTAGGAGCCAGAGACTTAACTCAGTGGTTCTGGCGCCTGCCTAGCAAGTGCATGGTCCCTGGTTCAATCCCCAAAATAGTAACCACATACAAAAATACAGGACATGGTGTCTCATGTCCACCAGCAATCAGTACCACATATCACAATGCCAGGTGTGGTGCCTCATGCCTGTAATCCTAGCACTCAGGAGGCAGAAGCAGGAGCTACACAGTGAGCTCAGGGGCAGCCTGAACTACAAAGTGAGACCCTGCCTCAAAATAAATAAATAAATAAATAAATAAATAAATAAATAAATAAATAAATAAATAAATAAATAAAAGCTCTAGATACTAAATGGACACATGTAATATACTATGATATAATGATAATATAGAAAACCAAAAGAAATAGAAAAATTAAAACCACTTAGAGGATGAGAAAAGAGGCTTTTGAGAGTCTTCACTAGGGGTTACAATGTTTAGAATCACAGAAAGATTTTAGTGACATATAATCTATTTAAAAATAGTTTTGATGCACATTGATGGACTTAGCATTTAGTGTATATTATTTATATTCTGAAGAAAATAGCAGCTGAGTAGAGTAATATACTCCAAGAGATAATGATAAGTATGATTTCTAAGTTACTTTAGAATATTGGATTGACAAAAGAAGGAACCAATTTGAGGGAAAAAGGGAGATGAGTTTGAATTATACTAGTTGCCAACTGTAGGTCAAGGAGGGAGACAAGTGTGTAGGTGTAAAAGTCTTAATTTTGTGATAAAACTTTTAGTTTTTATTATTTTTCTGTCTTTAGAAAAGACCTATAACAAATATACATCTTTTTAAGTCCTCCATAACTTCTATATTTGTGTAATAAAATAGTTAACAGCATAAAATAAAGTGTCATGAAAGATGTATAACCATATAGACCCCATTGGAGAAGCTGTAAAGATAGAAATAATGAATAGGGTGATAATAATTACGTATGGAATAAGTATGACAAAGTTTAGCTTTCAAAATGTTAAAACACTGGTGGATGTCCTACAGCAAGAGGATTGTGGTTTGAGAGCAACCAGGATGGGCTATGTACTGAGAATCTGTCTTTCAAAAATAAACACACCAAAAACCATGGCTTTCCTACAAGTATACTGTGCACATGTGTCAAAGATTTACTTAGCTCTCTAACAAGGGAATCTGCAGGATGTGGCAGCTGGCTCACAGATCACTGGGTAGATTTACATATTCTGTTTGGGAAGGGTGTGCTGAAAAGTTTTCTATGATAGGAACAAAATAGGTTAATATTCTATAAAGTGGTAAAACCATAACCTTTGCAGTGATCTTTTCTGAAAGGAGCAAATAATTTGCATTTCTACTGGACAAAAAAGTAAAAACCATGTACAACTTAAACTGTAGTTTACCCAGTCAATAGTAAATAGCAAGTCTGAACAATACACATCTGCTAAAGCAGGAGATAGTCTTTGGGTAGAACCATCAGAGCAGCTTTGTTGTATACTGAAAGGACAGCTGGCCATCCTTTGCATTATTTCCATGTTCTGGCTAATTTTATATAATACACACACACACACACACACACACACATGTACTATATATAAATAAATTAGGATTACAGTGGAGACATTCATACCACTAAAACTACTAGGGTGCCCAGAGCCATTATATTCCTCAGGTCTCTTGGGATCCTCTGGAAATGTATTTTCTCCTGGGCTGAACTCCTCCAATTCATGTGAAGTCAAGCTTCCACATCCACGAGTTTATGTTCTTGGATTCAACCAACTGCAGATGGAAAATATTCTGGAAAAAGTTGTGTCTGTACTGAATGTGTTCAGACTTTTTTTTTTTTAAGACAGGGTCTCACTTTGTAGTTCAGGCTGGCCTTGAGCTTACTGTGTAGACCAGGCAAGCCTCGAACTCAGCAATCCTCCTGCCCCCTGCTTCCCTAGTGCTGGGATTACAGGTGTGAGCCACCATACCTGGCACAGTGGATGTGGTACTGATTGCTGGTAGGCATGAGTCACCGCACCCAGTATTGTTGTCTGTGGTTACCAGGGATCAAACCAGGGACCTTCCACTTGCTAGGCAGGTGCCAGAACCACTGAGCTAAATCTCCGGCCCCAGAATTTTTTCTTATCAGTATTTCTTCAACAATACACTATAGTAACCACTACATAGCCTTTCATTGTATCAGATATTCTAAGTGATCTAGAGATGACATAACATATACAGGATGATGTGAATATGATACATGCAAATACTACACTATTTTACTTAAGGGATTTGAGCATCCATGAATTTTGGCACCATTGAATCTATGGATTTTAATATCTGTAAAGCAGGGAGTGGAAGGTGGTGTGTTATACAGTCATTTCTCTAGACACATGGTGGTAGAGTGCTTGCCCAGCATACACAAGGTTCTGGATTTAATTCGCAGCACCACACAAAATAAGAAATGGCTACTGTTCCTCCAACTCTATTTCTCACATTTCCTCTCCTGTTACTTCATTTTGTGTGTAAGCTCACTGAACTAAATTTCAGGTCCTTACAGCTTCCTCCCGTTACCATGTATGTATAGACTTGTAGGAGTCAACTTACAATAAAGCAGTGAGCCTATCTCAGGTACAGATTGCTTTGCTAGATGACCCCGAAAGGAAGGGAAAGTGTGTAGACATCTCTGAAACACTTTGCCCTTAAACTCTTGAGATCTAGTTAATAGAATCCTTCATAGTCTTCTACAGGAAGCCTTTGAGTTTGGCTTGGGATTACTATAGAAGCATTATTCTTTTCACTTGGTGGCAGTTCATAATGGTTACCTAAATAAGTGTTGATTGGCCCTTAAAACTGGACTCTTGGCCAGGCAAGGAGGAGGTATGTTTTGTTTTGTTTTATAGTATTTTTCTCTAGTTCTCCACAACTGTTGTTGTGCAGGACATAGAAACTAATAAAGTTTCCAAAATTCAGCATTTAGGTGAGCATCAGAAGTAATGGGTTGTCAAATGATAGCTAAAGGGCAGCTGAGATAGGTGCCTGCTCCCAAGACCCACAAAGGACTTTTCTGCTGTTTATATAAGGATTATGTATCGTCAGGAAAATACTTCAGAGGTCTTGAGTATTTTATCTGCAGTTGTGACTTAACCCACTGAGCCCTCCCAAGGATGGGAAACCCGAACTGTGCTAGACAACACTTTCTTTTTCTTTGAAAATAGCTTGATTCTCTGCCACAGCCTGAAAAGCAATCTCATCCTACAACTGATTCTATCAGAGAGTGTGATTCTGAGTACATTTCTAAGCTTCCTTCCAAAGGCAAATCATTATCTTCCCCTAAAAGTTGTGTTTTTGAAGCCGGATGTCTAAGAATCCTACTGATGGTGGAAGGACTGAAGGCAAAAACATTGCTCAAACTGATCTGCAGTTCGCGCTTCAAGATGTGACCCTTGGAACTGAAAATTACTTCAGAGTAACTGGCTAGGGTGCACGTTTAGAGGAGGGATGGAAAGATGTGCCTTCCTGGAGTGCACTGTCATTTCCTATAGGATTATGATACAATCAGATCACACTTACCACTCAGATCACCTGATCGTTGAGTTGTTCTTCAAGTCAAATTTTATGTCAAATATTCCCACATTAGCCATATATAATTTTTAGTCTATTTTTGAAACCTTAGCTGTGATATTCATTATAATCATAATAATACAGTAACAATATTAGAGAGAATCACAGAAGGGCTAAAGCTGAGAACTAGGATCAGGTGAGCTTATGGGTTCAAAACCTGTCTCCTTTGTTTATTACTGCGTGGCCTTGAAAAATTAAATGTGTTAGTGTCTGTAAGGTTCTTTCCATGATTCCTAGCACATGGTGAATGATCAGTAAGTGAGGGCTATTGTCTTGTTTGCCAGACCTGTACTAGCTCTTTAGCAGGTGTTTCCTTACATGACCCAATTTCAACTTAACGAACACTGAGTGATCTGATCTGTGCACTTAGTTACCTTATTAGTCAGAGGAGATTGGAAGCATTCCACAAGGTTCACTGAGAGAATCTACACCAGCTGCTCCAGTTGGTGGAAGTGGGCTCCCGCCCGTCACCAATATAGCCTGTGGAGCTAGAAAAGAAGGGTGGAATGTGGACAGACATAGATGGTCTGCTTGACTGTCAGCTAACAGCAACTGGGAACAAAATCACAGCAAAGATTAGATGAATGTGTCACGTAGCACACTCTTTGATGACCCAGGAGGCCCAAATGCTACTCACACTGTGGTTGGGGCAATGTTGTTTTCTGAGTCTGAGCCACACTGGTGTATGTGGGGATAAGTCACCAGCTCTGGAGCACTGTGCACAGATGAGAGCCTTGTCTACCATTTGAATCACACCCTGATTTTCTTTAGGGAGCCCTGTCAGTTTTGCTGTGGAGGGTTCTTCCTGTGGCGCTTGTTAGCATGAGTTAATGGAATGAGGTTTTTCTCTCCCAAATAACTTAGGTGTGTGCCCTAGAGGAAAGCAGATGACCAAATGAGAGTGACAGAAAAACTTCTCAGAGGGAATAAAGAAAGTACTTTCTGAGCTAACTGGTTAAGACAATAGCAAAGTTGTGCAGAATGCTATAGGTTTTTTTTTTTTTTTTTCTCTTTTTGGAGACAGGGTCTCACTTTGTAGTTCAGGCTGGCCCTGAGCTCACTATGGTGCCCAGGCAAGCTGCCGCGAACTCAGCAATCCTCCTGTCCCTGCCTCCCGAGTGCTGGGATTACAGGCGTGAGCCACCACGTCTGGCATTGTGGTATGCGGTGTTGATTGTTGGTGGGCGTGTCTCCATGCCCAGCATTATATGTGGTTACCGGGGATCGAACTCAGGTCCTTGTGCTTGCGAGGCAGGTGCCGGAACCACTGAGCTAACCCTCCGGCCCAATGCTATAGGTTTTTGAGAGATGTTTTGGAGATGCTGAGGGAAAACATGCTCAGTTTGTCCTACCACATACATGTCACACAGTGACCACTTCAAAGACCCTGACATGTTTGGGGCTGCCTTCTTATGAGCAAGCCAGCTCTTCCTCCCACAGGTTGAGGGGGCAGCCCTGGTGCATCCAGTTAGTTGTATGGTCAGACCTCCAGAGTGTCTGACCAACCTGCTACAAACTGGGGTTCCCGTAGCCTCCCTTCAAGCTGCTTGAGCAGCTCACAGAACTCAGGGAAACACTTAACACTGGCTAGTTTATTATGATGGGTGTTTTAGAAGACACGCATCAACAGATGAAGAGATGTAGAGTGAGGAGCTTCTGTCCCTGGAAAGTCAGCTGTGCCACCTTCCAAGAACATGGGTGAATTCTTTGTCATCTTCCTGAGGCCCTGCATGTACTCCACTGTTCAGACCGTGCCTGTCCTCTTGGGCTTTTATGGAGACTGCATTACATGAGCATAACTTCAGTGTGGACAGCCATGTAGGAAAGTGATTGTTCCAAATGAATATGACTTATGCCAATAGGCTGAGTGGCAAACCAACTGAGGCCTGCTTGCTCAGATTCTTAGGGTTTATGGTGTCTGTGTACACTAGGTGGAGTCTTAAGGTGTCAACTTGTGCATTCTCCCTCTTCCAATCTGTCCTACCTTTCTTTGGCTCTTTCTTTCATCTTTCCTTCTTTCAACAAGGAATAGTAAATATAAAACATGATCGAGATACAAATGTTAACATTTTTAAAAAATTTATTATTGTAAAAGACACAATGAAATTAATCTGCCTTAAGATTACTTCCCCTCACTTCAGATCCACTTATTCTGTCATTCTCTGACACAGCTCTGGAAGTCTTCTTTCTTGAGGATTTTTAGGAGCTGGGATCCAAAAAAAAAATGTGGTGAGTAATGCTGCCACACGCCATCCAACAGAAAGGCATCATGATTATAAAACCATGATGGTGTGTCCTCATCACTGAGTCTGGCACCACGGGACTGCTGACTCTTCCCTGAAGTCAAAATGATCATGAAAGATCAATGTTTTGAGTCAATCCAGGACACTGAGACAACCATGACACACAAAGACAAAAAAGGACTTCCAAAACTGCTTCAAAGTGGCAAGAATGATTGGATAAGTGTGCTTGAAATAAAGGGGAATAATCTGAGGGGGATTCGTGGTAATATATTTTTACTATGATTTTATATTAATTTAAACATTCCCTATACATTTCAGTTATGTTCCATATCTATAAAATAATATCACAGATATGGATTTGGGGAATACTACATTGTAAGTCTTATGACTGAAATCCATTGCTTATGTCCTTAAACATTTGCTTTATTTTGAATCACATGATGCATCGTATACATCAAAGACTGTTCCTATTGATTTTTATGTTCACTGGAACTTTAACATGCAAAATTAGCTCCTGTAACTTTGTTTTGTACCTGTTAATTTGGGGAGAAAATTAAAATTAGAGTTTAAAAGCTGAAGTGAGTGGAGGATGAAACCTTGCAAAGTAATAGACAATAGAGGCAGTAGCCTAAAGACAGAAGCAGAAGAAAGAGCTGTCTTATTTAGGCACCATTCTTTTGTTCTTTGTGTCTTTTTCTGTTTATTATTTGAAGTAAGAAATTTACATTAAGTAAAAGTAGCAGAGACTCCCAGGAGATTATAATAATGTGATGTATGCTACTAAATTTGTGAAATATAAATAATACATGTTTATGGAATATAAATATGAATCATTCTTTTTGCCCACCCCATTTAAGGGTAGAGTAGCTGATAAGGAAATTATAGAATGCAACTTTGAGAATGATACATAGCTCCTGGATTTCTGGTGGGAGTTTATTAGCAAGCTTTCTGATGTTGAACTTGGAGTCACCTTTTTCTCAGCTTCTCCTCCCAAAACCCTGAACTGACCTTTTTATATACGATGTGAAATCTTACTGCCACAGCAGTCATGCTGGTAATATAGTGCTGCAACTTAGTTTTGTAGCTCAGTTCCACACAAAGAAGACTCTGAGGTGCTAGCCACATCTCATAGTGTTTGGTGACTGGCTTGTTGATCAAGTGCTGAGTCAGAAAAAGGCATAGAAGTCTTGTGGCCCTTTATACTGTTTCCTTAAACATTGCTATGGAGGATTTGACAAGTGTCAACTCTCTGCTGGGTCCGGATGAGTAGCGGCATGGGGGTGTGAAGGTGGGTATGGCGTCAGTAATGTGGCTGATGCCATCTTTCATGACTGATTCTCAAAGGCAAGAAGTGGGGCTTACGTACAATGAATCCTTCAGGTCTCAGTTTATGTCTTTTTTTCTTGGGTGATAAAAGGAAGAAGAATTAGAAACTTATTTTTTATAGATAATAATGTGAAGTGTGTTTTGCTTGCTTTGTCTTTGCAGTGCTGGGCACAGACCCTCTGTGAGGCGAGTGGTCTGCCACTGAGCTATGCCCTAGACCAGGAGTAATTTTCATGACTTCTCTCACAGAAGGACGAGTGGACATTATAGGCATTCAAACCAGATGTTCCACCAAATATTTACTATGCTGCCAGTCACTATGATGCATGTGCGTGTGTGTGCGTGCACACATACACACACACACACACACACACTGCAGCTAGGGGTGCCTAAGACAAGTCCTATATTTAAGGAGTCTCTTAGTTGAAGATTTGTCAGTGCAGCATAACTTTATTTGTATTGTGAGGCTAATGTTCCATGAACTGGTAAACATCTTGGTTTAAAGGCAGGAGTTATGTCAGGAAACCATCACAGAATTCCACTTTCTGAAAGTAATGGTTCTGTTTTTATATTTTATTTTATTTTATCCCATTACCGCCCTCAAACACCCCTCCTTCCCTATGTACACAAGCTTTGTTTCCATTTTTTCCTTCTATTTCCACTTTTCTTCGGGTCCCTTCCTTTCTCCCACCCTCCTCCCTTGTTGCCCTTCCCACTATTTTTTTCCTATTTCACAACATCCCTTATATATTTTAGTGCTTATTTCCACTTTTGGTTTCCCATTGCAGAGGAACATTGTGGCATTTAAATATGTGTGTCCAACTCATTTCACCTAAGAGTTGTTTTCAAGTCCATCCATTTAGCGGAAATATCTGGAACACCTTTTTATTCCAATTTTTTTTTTTCCTTTTTTGAGACAGGGTCTCGCTTTGTAGTTGAGGCTGGCTCTGAGCTCACTATGTAGCCCAGGCAAACCTTGAACCCAGCAATCCTCCTGTCTCTGCCTCTCGAGTGCTGGGATTACAGGCGTGAGCCACCACACCCGGCTGGAACACCTTTTTAAGGCAGAGTAGTACTTCATTGTATGTTGGTGGGTATTTGAGCTGTTTCCAAGATTTAGCTATTACAAACTGTGCTTCTGTAAACATGGTGCATATATGTCACTGTGGAGTGAGGCTTTTAATTCTATTGGGAAAACACCAAGAAGAGGAATAGCTGAGTCAAATGGAACCTTCTGTTTTAGATCTTTGAAGAATCTCTACTACTTCCACAGGGGTTGCAGTAGTCTAACACTCCCACCAGCAGTAGAGAAAGGATCATTTTTCGCCACAGCCCCACCAGCATTTGTTATTGGTTGATTTCTTGATAACAGACATTTTTTTTGAAGTGAGATAGAATCTCGGCATTGTTTTAATATGAATTTCATGAATGACCAGGGAAAGTGATGGCTCTGTGCTGAAGCTCATAGGCACGTAGAAATTGCCCAGGCTGCTGTTTGGAGATAAACTGGGAGGTAGACTCCTGGGCCTTGTATGTAATAACACCCATAGTTCTAAGCGTCAGACACAGTCAGTGAATACTGTTTAATGTTCTCCTAGATCTGTTTGTTAACATTCCCTATTTTACTGATGAAAAATCTAAGGAAATACTGTATTCGGAGTTATTTGAAAGTATAGGATAATCATGTGTTTTAACGAATGAAATACTAGTTTGCGAGTTTTTAAGTAATTGAACTGGTAAATAATTAAAATTTTGTTTTGCAGAATGGGGGGTTGAATCCATAGGCTTTACCCTTCAACCATATCCCCAGTGGAGCCCCACCCCTTTGGGTATAAGGTTTTGTCAAGTTCCACAACCTGAGCTTGAATTTATGATCTTCCCTTCTCAGCTTCCTAAAGTGCTGGGCTGACAGGAGTATACCACAACTGTAGGCTCTGAAGTCATTATTTTTTATTTTTACATGATACTTTTTTTGCCATAACTTTTTCAGTGTCATAAAGTGTGTATGACAAAATTTGCCATGTTGATCATTTTATACATTCAATTCATTGGTACTCAGTTCATAAGATTCACATTGTTCTTTAACCATCATCTCCATTCATCTCTAAGATTTTTCCATTTTCTTAAACAAATCTCTCTATCCATTAAACCATGAGTGCCCGTTTTCCCCTCTCCACAGGTTTTTGCACCAACTATTCTATTTTCTGCTGCCACAAATTTAACTATCTGGATACCTCCTCTAAGTGGAATCATACAAAAATGTTTCTTTTGTGGCTGGTTTATTTCACCCAGCATAATGTCCTCAAACTTCATCCTTGCTGAGACATATACCAGAATTTATTTACTTTTTGTGGCAGAATAATATTCTATATACGTGCAATTTATTGGCCTGCAATTCATATTTCATTTACCCATTTATACGTCAATACTCTTTTGGGTTATTTCTACCTCTTGGCTGTTTTGAACAATATCACTATGAACAAGGATGTACAAATATTTTTCCATGTTTGGCTTTCAGATCTTTTGGGCCCACATCTAGGAGGGGAATTGCTAGTGCAAATAGTCATTCTGTTTTGTTTTGTTTTGAGGAACTGCCATCCTGCTTCCTCCAACAACTTCACCATTTTACATTCCAATAGTACACAAGAGTTTCCGTTGCTCCATGTCTTCCCCAACATCTATTTTCCTCTTCCTCTTCTTCTTCCTCCTTTGTCCCATTCCGAATGGGTGTGATAATCAGTGTGTTTTTTTTTAAATCAAGACAAATCTTATGAAAGAATGTGAATTCTGTGTGACTTACACAGATAAACCTAGAGCTTTGAGGAAATCGCCTCCTTTCAGCCTGTGGCATTGGGTATGAGCTGGCAGGTAACTCTGAGCCATCGGACGAGTGAGGAGCAGTTGCCTGGTGAAAGTGCCCGGTCTGTCACTTTCTGCTGTGTTTAGAATTTACCTTCCAAAGTTTGTGGCTGTGAAATGAGTATGATAGTAGAGAGTACAGCATCCTCCCCCCTTATCTGTAAAGGTATGTTCCAGGAGCTCCAGGAATGCCTAAAACTGTGGGCAGCATTAGATCCAATGTATCATGTTTTTTCCTATCCACACACATCTATGGTAAAGTTAATTTATAAATTAGGCACTATGAGATAGCAAGAACTATTCATAATGTAGAAAGATTATAACAGTGTACTGTAATAATAAATGCTATAAGATAATCTCTCTCAAAGTATCTTAGCAGTGGTTATTTGACCCACTGTCACTATATCACTGTACAGGTAACCAGTAAGCCTGTTTTATTTCACAGTGGCCCCAAAGCACCAGAGTACTGATGTGGACCATTCAGATACATCAGAGGAGCTTTGAGTGACAAAAGTCAAAGTTCTTCATTGTCTTTTTCTTCTTCTCCCTCCCCCTCCCCTTCTCTCCCCTCCCCCTCTCCTCCTCCCCTCCCCTCCCCCTCCCCCTCCTCCTCCTTTGTGGTACTGGGTTGAACTCAGTTCCTTGTACTTGCCACACAAATGCACAGTGCTACTGAGCTACATCCCAGACCAAAAGTTCTTGACGTAAAAAGGAAACAAACAGAAAAATTAGATGTTGAGGCTGACAAACACTGAGAAGAATGAATCGCATACCCATGCATGCAGTCGGGAAGAGGAAAATGCAAATTATTTTTGTTACCTGGTTAATCATAGACACTGAAACTAGAAAACCAAACCTCAGAACAAGGGAAAAGTGACAACTGTAGTTGTCTGTTCACCTGTCTATCTCTGCCTTCAATCTATCCATCTGTCTCTATCTGTATACGAACTCCACTGTTGTAAGGAGGGATCTGGAGGAAAAGTTTAGTCAGTGCTGCCTGGTAGGGAGCTGTGGAAGAGCTTTCAACAGGGATGTGACATCCTTTGTCCTGGTCACAGTTGCCACCACCATTTGAGTCTGAAATTCCTTTGTGAGCAGGCTGGAGTAGGCAATTAATATCATGTGAGACTCAGAGTTGCAAAAGGTGTTCAGAAGCAGGAACCTGGTGGCCTCCCAGCATAGTGAAGAAATAAGGAGAAGCATTCATTGTCTACCAGGCTGAATGACCTATGTTCCATGTTACTCCTCGTTCAGAGCAAATGGGTTCTAATTCCAGATTGCACAGCTGTAGAGTCAAATATGGAATTTGGAGTGTGCCTAAGGAACCTGGAACTTCAAATGTATAATTTCTTCATTTCCCAGTACTGTTAGAATTCCAGTGAGCAAATGTCCATAGCACTTGAGTCTTATCCTTTTCCTTCCCTGTCTCTCCAGTGTAGATTAGGTCATGCAGCAGGTGAGGAGACCTATGGGAATGAGAAACTTTGTGGACTGATTAGCTGCAGACAAGTTTAGCTTTTCCTTCCTGGTTATGGCTCATGAGTGTCTCAGCAAGCCTTTGACTGAGTCAAAGAAATAGCTTTGGATTCCATTTGTTCAACAGATTTAGTCAGCTGCCTGGAAAAAGATGTTTCTAAGTACAGATAGAAAAGAGCATGGAAAGAAAAACTTAACTTCCTCCAGTGATTCTTGTGCTTGGTTTATTTTGAAGTCAGTAGTTGCTCCACAACTAAGGACTGGATATCTGTGTTTATCTTTCTTAACCTTAAGTTTGCCAAAATTATATGACAATAAATATCCTAAAAAATAGAAATCAGTACCTGCATTTTTGTTGTCTTTTAGATGAGCTTATTGTAATGAAGAACAGATCCATGTTGTTTGTGGCTTTCAGGGGATCGACACCACAAAAGCTCCCAGAACAGAGTGTGGGCTCTTGTGACAGTGGCTCTTAGGACAAGCTGTTTCAAGCATTTGACTTGAAAATAAATATGACCACGATAGTATCAAGAGGGAGTATCTCAAAATCACCAACCTGTTGCTCTGTTGAATTTCAGTTGGACTTTCAGTTATCTTAGATTGACAGAAACATTTCAGCTTCATTTCATTTTTTTTTATTTTAAAAGATAAGCATTTGGGCAAGACATTATCATGTTTAAGGCATAGGATGGAGAAATAGAGATGAAAAGGCATTTCTTGTCACAGGTTACTTTATAAAATACAATGAGACCACTTGATAGCAGACAACAGAATCAGTGACGAATTATTGGAACCCCGTGGGGTTTCTCAAAAAACCTGTGGTCTGGATCCCTTAGACTCTGCCCTGAATGCCTGGTAATGTTCAAGTTCCTTCTTCCTGGCTGCTCGCCCCTGCCCATCTCCTCACAAGGTTTCTGGGTTCACTGTACTGGCCTGGTCCCTGTGGTTCTGGTTACTTTCCAAAGGGGCAGCGCCACTGTAGATCTCTCATTCCCAGACTTCTGGTTGATGCTGGGAGTACACCTGGTGCCACTGCTTGGACATCTCCACTTAGATGTTGCAGGGACTGCATTCCGGCCTGTCTATTCATCTATCTACCTATCCAAGCATCTGCCTACTTATTTAAATCAGTACCTATACAGATATTTGTATGGCTCTCTTTCTTTTTGCCTTAAAATTTTTTCCTAACTGGACATGGTGAACACCTGTAATCCCAGCTAGTTTAAAATAAAATTTTAAAAAGAACTAAGGATGGCCGGGCGTGGTAGCTCACGCCTGTCATCCCAGCACTTGGGAGGCAGAGACAGGAGGATTGCTGAGTTCGAGACTTGCCTGGGCTACAGAGTGAGCTCAGGGCCAGCCTGAACTACAAAGTGAGACCCTGTCTCAAAAAAAAAAAAAAAAAAAAAAAAAGAACTAAGGATGTAGCCCAGGAAAAGGGTGTGTCTCTAGCATGCATAAGTGTTATTGTGTACATCTAGATGTTCTCCCTAAAGCTCATACAATCGAGAGGCTTTGGGAAGGTATTTGGATTGTGGGAGTTTACAGCTGACTTGCTGTTAAGAGTTGGGCTCTAGTCCGAGGGGTCGGGTCTCTGGGGCTGGGGTTTGGAAGGGTTTATCCCCTCCCCAGCTCTTCTCTGCACTCTCTCTGCTTCCCCATTGCCCTGCTGTAAACGTCTCTGCTCAGCTGTGCTCAGGCTTCACCACTGTGTTGTCCTGTTGTGGAGCCAGCTGACCATGGACTGAAACATGAGCCAAAATAAACCTCCCCTTCTTTTAAGTTGTGGGTGTTGAGTAATACATCTCAGTGACAAGGAAAATGGCCAAGAAAATAAGGCTCTGATCAAGTCCCATTCCCCACCTCCCTCCTCAAAATTTTTCCCTAGCTCTACTGCATTACAGTTGACACAATTTGTACATATTCAAGGTTGAGGATGTCGCTCAGTGGTAGACTGCTTGCTTTCAAGGCCCTAGTTTCTGTCCTTACCACCATCAAAACTATCTGTATTCAAGGTATATGTCGACCTAATCTAGTAATCCATGGATACACTGTGAAATGATTAACACTATCAAGAATATTGAAGTGGGCCAGAGATTTAGCTCAGTGGTTCCAGCACCTGCCTTGCAAGTGCAAGGTCCTGAGTTCGATCCCTGGTAACCACATACAATGCTGGGCGTGGTGACTCATGCCCGTCAGCAATCAATACCACATACCACAGTGCCCGGCGTGGTGCCTCACAGCTGTAATCCCAGCACTTGGGAGACAGAGACAGGAGGATTGCTGAGTTCAAGTCTTGCCTGGGCTACATAGTGAGCTCAGGGCCAGCCTGAACCACAAAGTGAGACCTTGTCTCAAAAAAAAAAAAATGTTGAAGATCTACTCTTAGCACATTTTAAGTTATAATGGTATTATTATTATTATTTTTTAATAGTTCAGGTTGGCTCTGAGCTCATTATGTAGCACAGGCAAGCCTGGAACTCAGCAGTCCTCCTGTCTCTGCCTCCTGAGTGCTGGGATTGCAGGTGTGAGCCACCACACCCGGCACTGTGGTATGTGGTATTGATTGCTGGTGGGCATGAGTCTCCACGCCCAGCATTGTATGTGGTTACCGGGACCGAACTCAGGACCTTGCGCTTGCGAGGCAGGCGCCAGAACCACTGAGCTAACCCTCCAGCCCAAAAATATATCTTCTTTATCTAATCTCCTGTTGATGGATATTTGGGCTGTTTCTAAGATTTAGTTATTACAAACTGAGCTTCTATGAACATGGGTATACATCTATCTCTGTGATACTAATCTTTTAATTCTTTTGTGTGTACACCTAGCAGAGAAACAGCAGGGTCAAATGAGAGCTCTAATCCTAGTTTTTTGAGGAATCTCCATGCTGATCTCCACACTGGTTGCACCAGTCCGCTTTCCCAGCAACAGTGGAGAAGGGTTCCTTTCTCCCTGCAGCCCTACCAGCATTTGTTATTGGTTGATTTCATGATAGCAGCCGTTCTTCATGGAGAGAGATGGAATCTGTCTTGTTTTCATCTGCATCTCTCGAATGACAAGTGATGTTGAATATTTCTTCACTGCATTCACACATTTCTTCACTGCATTTACTTCTTCATCTGAAAAGTGTCTGTTCATTTCAGATGCCTATTTTTGAGTTGGGTCTTTAAATTGTGAGGTTGATTTTTAAAAATTCTTGATATACTCTAGACAGTAGTCTTTTGCCTGAGAAACACTGGTAACATTTTTTCCCATATTGTAGGTTGTCTTTTCACTCAGTTGGTGTGTTTTCCCTATTGTTGCCACATCTTTGTCTTGTTCCTGATCTTAGAGGAAAAGCTTTTAATTTTTCACCACTGAGTATGATGAAAGTGGGCTTGTCACAGATGGTCTTCATTATGTAAAAGACCATTCCTTGTGAGTCACAGTTATTAGGAGTTTCTATCTTTAATGGATGCTGATTTTCATGAAAGGCCCTTTCACATCTACTGAAGTGAACATAAGATTTTATACTTCTATTGATTGATTGATTGATAGACATTTTAAGAGAAGGTCTCACTATATAGCTCAACCTGGCCTTGAACTCACTATGTAGCCCAAGCTGGCCTCAAACTCTCAGCAATTCTACTATTCTGTCTCCTAAGTGCTGTCACCTTATTTTTTTTTTTTTCTTTTTTTTGAGACAGGGTCTCGCTTTGTAGTTCAGCCTGGCCCTGAGCTCACTATGTAGCCCAGGCAAGCCTCGAACTCAGCAATCCTTCTGCCTCTGCCTCCCGAGTGCTGGGATTACAGAGGTGAGCCACCACACCTGGCACTGTGGAATGTGGTGTTGATTGCTGGTGGGCGTGAGTCACCACGCCCAACATTGTATGTCATTACC
>PVIC010018251.1:0-31737 GCA_004025085.1 Thryonomys swinderianus
TGGGAATTGTAATACCCCCTGCCATGTCGTGGTTGCTTAGAATTGCTTTTGCTATTCTAGGTTTCTTGTGGTTGTGTGGAGCAACTTTTGAGGAAATGCTTCAGTTCATGATGGTTGTAAGATAATCTGTCACAGTTGTTATGACTCATCCGCTGATCTGGCCTCAATTTCCAACTCTTCCCATGAGCCCTTTCTCCTGAAAATTATCTGCCATGCCAAGTGTCCTTTTGTGTTAATGGAGTGCGAGGTTTTAAGTCCCCAGAAAGGCCTCATATGGGAGCTTCCAGACGTGCCTGGCCTGTGTTGAGCACACTTTGTATGTGTGTATGTATCCTCCCGAGGGGAGCCATCACATTGGACTTAGAAACATGCCAACATCATCAAGCCCAATATGATGCACTTGTGGTTTGAAGATTGCCTTCCTAAAAAATGAGCTTAGTGATGGGGATGTGGCTCAGTGACACTGCACCTGTCTGGTAAGCACAAGGTCCTGAGTTCAATCTCTAGTACCAGAAAAAAAAAAAAAAGAGCTTAACTCAGTTATGCAAATTAAGTTAAATTAAATTACATGCATTAAATTAGAATCTTTAAAAATATTAGTATGAATGGCTGGGCATGGTGGCTCACGCCTGTCATCCCAGCACTCGGGAGGCAGAGGCAGGAGGATTGCTGAGATCGAGGCTTGCCTGGGCTACATAGTGAGCTCAGAGCCAGCCTGAACTACAAAGCGAGACTCTGCCTCAAAAAAAAAAAATATTAGTATGAATGAATGAGTTTAGAGTTCTCCATAATTCAATATTAAGTTGCAATATCAGTCTTGTCCTCAAAGACTTTTTTGTTTGACGAAGGAAAGACAGGAGTTGATCTTTAATTTTTCTCAACGCAATGTATACATTGGGGGAAAGGCAGATTTTGCAGTCATATGCATTAGATTTCCAATCTGGCTTTTCAGCTTCATACCTACAAAATTTTGAGCAAATTACTTAAAATTCATGTATCCCAATTTCACTATTTGTGAAGGTGAGATTAATATACTTACTACAGAGTATTTTTTAGGGGAATGAAATTAGATAATTAAATGCAACACTTTATAGCTGACACATGTTATGTGCCCAGCACATTATAGTTATTTTAAATTTTAGGAGCTGGATATGGTGTCACTGGCCTGTAATTTCAGTACTCTTAGAAGCTAACACAGGAGGATCACAAGTTTGAGGGCACCGTAGGTTACACAGTAAGTTCAAGGCCAGTCTGAGCTACATGGCAAGACCTCGTCTCAAAAAACAAATCTTTTTAGAACTAATGGGTGCCATAATAATAGGATGGTAGCCGGGCGTGGTGGCTCACGCCTATAATCCCAGCACTCGAGAGGCAGAGGCAGGAGGATTGCTGAGTTCGAGGCTTGCCTGGGCTACATAGTGAGCTCAGAGCCAGCCTGAACTACAAAGCGAGACCCTGTCTCAAAAAAAAATAATAATAATAATAGGATGGTATGCGTGTATTAATTTTTTTTTCCTTTTGTGGTACTGGGGAGCGGACTCAACTTTGTGCTTGCCAGGCAGGGGTGGTGCCAATGAGCTAACTCCTCGGCCCTGCCCTGTATTAATCTAAATGTACATACTTTATAAATCTCCTCAACTCTCCTTTACTCTTGTATAGAGATTCAGAAACAGTGCTACTCTTAATAACCTGTTTTCACCGACTTTCACTAATTTGACATTTCTCTGATTCTGATTTTTCATTAGCAAAATGAAAGCAGGAAATACTATTTGTGACTCAATAAATCGTGCTGCTTTCCTTCTAAACTTATCTTTATCTAGCCGCACAGTATAGCAAAGGGGTGCTGGTCACTGGTCGGAAGCCCTCAGAGTTTCATCTGTGGGGTCCTGCACCCTGCTGGACCCTGATAACCCTCGGAGTGCACTCGTGTTCTAGAACTGTGGGTGCCTGAGAAAATCCCCAGGGGACACAGACAGCGCGTCCCAGCTGCAGATGGAGCTGGCCTCCTGAGATGTATCGCTTTTTAGAAATAGTTCAATCAAATCCACGGGACCTAATGCCTAATAGGCATTTAGAAAGATTCCACTGTGACCTCTGCGGTGACCAGAGAAGCATTTTTTCCTTGGTATTCAAAACGGCCAGCTCTGGAGCCTGCTGTCTGACCAGAAGACCCGCCAGCCAGCCAGCCGGCGGCTTTGGCTCTTCATCAGTGAGGTCCGAAGGGTTTTCCTCCTCTCTGCCCTGCGAGTCGCGGCCCCCAAGAGACGCTCCCTAAAGACCTGGGCCGGTCAATGCACAGAGGGCCTACAGCTACCGTGAGGTCACTGTGTGCTTTCTAAGACTGGAATTTCTGGTAATTCCACAGGACTCCAAGTATTTAGTGGGTTGTTCTTCAGGGCGGGCTGTTGTTTGAGCAGAACCAATTCTCTGGAAGCAAGGTCTCCGGGAGCTGGGGAACAGAAGGCCTTGGCTAACGCTGGTGCGCTCGCCTGGGAACTCGGACTCCGCGGCCCACGGCTCCCTGCTGGTCCCGCTAGAGCACAGTGTGAGTCCTGCTCGGCGACAGGAGCTGGAGGAAATGGTTTTCGGACTGAGACCCGCTGGTCTGGGGCAACAGAGCCCGGCTGCGCGGAGATGCCCTCGAGCCTGTGCAGACCACGGCTGGTCACGGCAGTGTGGGTTTCCCGCGATCACGGTTCCGTGCGTACCCCACGCGAGCCTCCTGCCCCCCGCGCGCGCTCGTTCGGCTCACTGGCACTGAGTGCTCCCGGGCTGCAGGGTGCTGGGTTGCGGCCGGGGACAAGGGCAGCTGCTGTGCCAGGAGACGCAACGTCAAAGCGGCCGAGACGCACTAAACCTTTATTTCAAAGAGGTTTAAGGGGGCGGGGAGGAGATAAGGCGGGTAAACGAGCAGCGCAATAAAACAGCCCGGGAAGTCCGTTCGGGTCCGCAGCGGCCGGCGGGAGACGAGGCTGCTGGGTCCTCCGAGGCGCTAGGCCCGGGATGGAAAGGCAGGTGCTGCCAGGGCAGGAAGCACTCTACGTTCTTTGCTGTGCTTCTAAATGTTCACGGCCTAGGAGCGCGTCTCCTGCCTCTGTCTCCCTTCTCTCCCCCGCACTGGGAGAGACCTGCGGGCTGCTGGTCCCCTCTGGCCTCACGACCACGCGCAGCGCGCAGGGGAGACCCAGGCCTGCTCCTTAGACTCGGGTCCCTCGCAGGGTGTCCAGCCCGAGAGAAGAGCCCTGGCCCCTGTGTCTCCCTCCTTCGCGGGAGCCCTCTGCGCCTTTGAAAGCCCACCTCAGAGCCAGAGACGCTCGGTGTGCCTACGTGCCCGCCGGCAGCGGAAGCCCGTCCCAGCCGGGGCTCCCTCTGCGCCCCGCTCGGGTTGCTCCTCTCCCACGGCCCCTCACGGCCTCTCTGCACACCGTGGAGAGATCTGGAGAGAGGACGAGTGAGCAAGCTGTAAAAGCTGGAAAGTGATGCGTACGTGACCCCTCGGGTGCGCACGCTTGCAGCCGGGGAAGTCAGGCACAAACGCGTCCACAGAGGGGCGCGCAGAGGCCACCGCACACGGGTACGGCAGGGTTTTCCCCAGACCCCAAGTAACTCACACGACAACCATTAGAGGGTTTCCCTCGGTGGAAGGTTACGGACAGAATGCTATGTCCTTCTACAGTGTGTCCGTGGAAGCTGAACCCCAACACCATCGGCTTAGGGAGGACAGCCTTCATGGGTGGGATTAATTAGCACTCCGCTAAGACAAGCGCCTCCTCTCCCTCCGTCCCGGCCGCCGTGGCCGCTAACACCCGCACACCAGGAAGCAGCCCTCACCACGAACTTGATCCCGGATTTTCCAGCCCCCAGTGATGAGAAACAGTAACCTGCGGGCTAAGCCTCCCGCTGTGCAGCATAGCTGTTACAGAGCCCAAACCTGACCAAGACGAAGGGCTAGTTACTTTATCTCTGTGGCTGCACTAAGTCAGTCTGGTCAATCGTGTGCTCAGTGTACCTGTCTGCTACTCAGGCGACAGAAAAAAAAGAATGAGTGGCCGGGCGTGGTGGCTCACGCTTGTCATCCCAGCACTCAGGAGGCAGAGACAGGACGATCGCTGAGTTCGAGGCTTGCCTGGGCTACATAGTCAGCTCAGGGCCAGCCTGAACTACAAAGCGAGACCCTGTCTCAAAAAAAAAAAAAAAAAAGTGAGTGGGTAAAAGTCCTCTATCGCTGCTGGTAACAAAATTTCTTCATCTTTTCTACTGTGGTACCTTCTTCCTCTTCTTTATTATTGCTAGTTTTTTTTTTTTAAACAAAGGCAATCATTTCATTCCACTAAGGAAGAAGTAATTATCTTTATAAAACCCTGAGTTAAAAATAGAGTCACCTTCAATCAGGAAGTTCGCACGGAGCAACCTATGTAGCTAAAGGGCAGATAGCGCAGCTAGGAAGTTCGAAAGCGGTAAAATTATGAGTTCATTTCGTTTGTGATGTTTTAAAGACTACGCACAATATGTAAGTGAGCAGTTATTTCCCGTATTTTATTCATGTGCGTTTGCGATACGTACGAGCTGCATCTGTGGGGAGGGGAGTTGGTACATGTGTCTATTACCCTGACCGTTTTCAACCCTCTTCCCGCCCTCGCCCAGAAGGGGTTTGTAACTCGGAAAGATTTGGTGAGTTTGGCTTCAGGTTGAATAAAGGGTGGGGTAATATTAACCGCGACCCCCTGCGCGTGTTTTGAACCCTGCACCACAGGCCCCTTCCCTCCCTGCCTGTGCACGCAGTACCGGTGGTCGTCCCTCCCCCAGCCCCTGCCTCCAGGAACCACTGAGTGCCGCAAGGAAGTAGCCCTCCAAGAACTTTGCCTCCTTTCTGCTCATTCATGCGGAAGACAGAGTGAAAGCTGATACTCCTCGCCTCCTCCCCTTTTCAGTGAAGGTATCCTGCAGCGTCTAGCAGGCCCAGAGTGTCCAAGGGGGAACCGCAGAACCCAAGGAGGTTTCGGCCACCCCTCCCCCACCGTGCACCGTAGCGAAAATGACTCCTGTATTCAACTGAGGGGGCGTGTGTGTAACTTTCTAAAGGCAGAAAATAAAACCTCTAGTTGTGCTTTCTTTTTAATCTACAAAAAATGAGTTTATCAAAGCTTAAAATGAGAATGCAGAGCGAGGACAGGAGGAAAAGAAAGGGTTCAGAGAAGGAGAGAGGACAAGGCCCTCATCTGGTGAAAATAGCAAGCGCTGAGGAAGAGTCGGACGAGAGAAGGATCGCTCAGGCTACGTGCATCTGTGTTTTTGCTGATACAGGAACAAAACTCCTGTTTATAGAAATACTTATCCTTGATGCTATAATCATCTTAACTTCTGTCCTTTGGTGGATGTTGATTTCCTGCTGAAAGTGGAATCACGGTGAGAACTGCTAAACTTGTTAGCAAAGCAATGCCTCAAGCCAGGTGGGATTTGGCTTCCCGCGGTGCTTCGGAGGCTCCTTTGCAGCCCTCTCCTGGCCAGACAGGTGCCGGGCCGGCCCCGGCCGAGCTCTCCTGAGGGCAGGCTGTGCGTGCTGCTGTGCGGCTCGCCGCTGGGCCTGACTGGTTGTGGGGTGTTTGGTGATCACGCTGCGGACCGGGCCCCTTGGCGGGGAGAGCAGGCAGAGGCTGGAGGAAGAGACAGGTCTCAGGACTGGCGGGCATGTGTGCCTCTCGCAACCTCTGCGCGTTTTGGCCTTGAGAGATCTGAGAAATCTAGGTCAGAACTCTCTGGCCATTAAATTGTTACGAGTGGGTGGTTGACTGTCAAGATCGAAGAATGCAGCATCACGTGCCACTGGGCCTTTTCCGGCTTAGTTTGTAACTTTAAAATATATACATAATATCTTGGCCCCCTCTGGACACTTGCTCCAGGTTCCCTGAAAAAGGCAGATATGGGGGTTTGGGGCTGTAATTTGTGTTCTAGATATTTTCCCTCTTTTCTTCCAGGTCCTAGAAAGGAAAAGGGAAGGAAAGGGGGATGGGAAAGACAGATGGGGTGTGACATGCCAGGGTGTGTGCCAGCAAGTGACCCCACACACACACGGCTACTCAAGCCCAATGCCTCCCCAGCTCTGGTCTTTATCACTGGGGGAAAAAATACATAGTGGAGCTTAGACTTGAACTCAGAGGCTTTAAATTTTGAATAAGAGAAGTCATCTCATCAAGTGACTCAGCAGGTCCTTAATAGATACGGTTTGCTAATAAGCCTAAGCCCTTTGGTGGGTAAAGCACATGTTTTATAATGTGAGGAAAGTCTTCAGATACTGTGATAAGATTTGACCTGCTATTTTTCACTTTGGAAGATGTGTTCTTTCTTTACAATTATTGTGGCATGTCCCTGGCAATGCTGTCGTTCAATAAATACTTTCTGATTCATTGCTAGGGGACGGGACTGCAAAGTGGGGTTAAACTAACCCGCCCTATCCTGGCTTAGTGATCTTCATTTCCCACTTCATTGGATGTCTGGATAATCTTTTCAAAATTTATGCCTATTGTCATTTTCTTTACATCTCAATAAAACGTAGTATATACTTGATAAACTGAAAGCTCATTCTATGGCACAGGGGTGTGTGTGTGAATATACATTTGCAAATGAAAAGAATGGAATTACATAAGGAAAACAAGCAGCTCTTACATGGCTCAGGTGATATTTCAACAGCATTCTGCGAAGTCAGTCTAAATTGGGAGTCATAACTTAGATGCAGCAGGAAAATAGTATTATGATTAAAAGCCCTTGCCCAAGTTCCGAGCAATTTCTATCTTGATTGATGAACCAAAAAGAAATGAATGCGCTGTCATATGTCCCCAGGCCCTTGATAAAGAAAGTACTCTTGGGTTGTCGGTGTCCAGCTGCTAGAGAAACTTAAGGTCCCATCATGTCGCCACTTGACCAGGATCGGTGGCGTTGGGACCCCTCACAGAAACTGTTTTTCCCGAGTGCTTCCGGTGTGGGGTCTCCCAAGTCCAGACCGAGAGCTGTCACGGGGCTCTGTTTCCGTCACGGTTGTGAAGAGGTCAGTGAAGACACTGGTTACCTCTCGGTGCCATTCAGATTTCACTGAAGGAGAAACTGTTTCTCTCCTTAGGAATTAAAACATGCCCGCTTTCCAGGTGAGAACAAGCAGTTTATTCTAGCAAGCAGTCAGAAGCCTAGAGCTGAAGTTGTACCTGCTTCTCGACCTTTATATGACCTCCTTCCTCTGCCTAAGAATTTCCTCCTCAAATCTGTGCTGACTCTATCAGGGGCCCCCTCCCCCAGACTTAAAGTAGCACAGGAAGGAAATACTCTTCCAGCCTCTCAGACTCTGGGTCTGGGGTTGGGCTGACAACAGACAGGTTAACAAGAGGAAAAGCATACACGTTTTACTTGAAATTAATATGTTTAGATAGCATGGAACGCTGTATATAGAAAACAGAAAAATCCAGAGAAGCATTTAGACCTGGTCAGCATACGGCTTGATGTTATTTTAACAAAGAGCAATTAATTCTGGAGATGTGAAAGACAGAAAAAGAAAAATGAGGGTGCAGACCAGGGACAATAAATTGTGGAAAATTTGTGGGACATCGGAATTATCTTACTAAGATTTGTATGGACTCTATGATGCCAGTTACCCTTCCCACTGACAAGTTTCTCTCCTCTTCCTGATCCAAGCAGGACACTTTCTAATGATAAGGTAGGAAGAAGCAGAGGACTTTTTATATCTCTCACTTCTCCAAGGGAAAAAAAAAAAGCTATATATATATATATATATATATATATATATATATATATATATATGGAGAGAGAGTTTATTAGTTCACGTTTGTAGTCTACTACTTCTGAGGTGCTTTCAGAACAAAACGATCGCAGTGGCATCTTTGCTGTTATCTGGTATTATGCTACTCTTCTATGTTTGGGTTCTTTCTTCTCTTTGAATGTAACTGTACCTGAGGTGGGGACTGAGTCTTACCTGGTACTTGAGAAATGCCTAGTGTTTGGTAAGAACTCGACTCAATCATTACTGCTGTGGTTTGTGTGCAGATGTCCCCCCCCCCAACAAAGCTTCATGTGGTCCCAGAACATTTTCAGAAGTGATTGAATCTAGTGTCTGATGCTGGGATTAAGGACATGTGACTACTAAACCGCTACTCCGATTGGCTCAGCACTGCCCTAATCTCCATAGTCTGGATGAGATAAAAGGGGCAGAAAGACACTGTGAAGGTTACTTGTTGCTTTGCTGTCTTCTACTGCCATGTGCCACTTGCCTTGGAGCTGGGTGACTATGGACTGAAATCTCTGCAAAATGAGCTAAATAAATGCTTTCCCTTTAACTTTTGGTGTCAGGTATTTTGTCTCAGCAACTAGAGGAAAGTAATTGACAATTACCTATCCAAGAATTAGAAATATCCAAAGGCTAACTGCAACCATATTGATATTTATGAGTGATATATTTCTGCTATTCTCATTTCCTGTTTAACGGTTGATGTTTGAGTACTACCAGAGAGAGAGAGAGACAGACAGACAGACAGACAGAAACAGAGAGACAGAGAGAATGAAAATCCATAAAGTAGGAGAATAGAATTTGTAGGCCAAACAAAACAGGAATTCATTTTTAAAATTTATTCAACAAGTGTTTGCTAGGTGTTTCTACATGCCAGATACTGATGGAGAACCCAAGACCTAAAAACAGTCAGAAGGGAGCCCAGCCTAGCAAGCAAGCCTGCAGTGCACAGTCAAGTGCAGAAAAGCGCTAAGTCCCTGACAGGCACTTCTGGCTGGTTCTCAGGTTGCAGATTCTGAGGGAGAAATTAGATGCAGGAGGCTGATTAGCAAACATGCTTGCGGCTACCAGCTGGGGAAGAGAAGGGAAGAATGTAGGACTGGTTAGAAAGAGGGGTTGAGCAGCAGTGTGGTCTCAGTGGAAGCCCTAGCTAACAGCTCCGCAGGAAGCAAGGCTCATTTGGGTTCATAGCATCAGAGGTTTCAGTCTGTGTGTGGTGGATTAAACAGTGGTCAACTGCCCAGCTGAACTGACTCAGTGTGGTTCTGGCCATAAAAAGACCCGAGAATTACTGCCAGTGGCACAGAAGGATAACTAGGGGGGAAGATCGCTGCTGTTGGTTTTTCTGGAGGAGCTCAAATGCAGCTGGTTTCCCTGATACGAAGTTGGCCGTTCTAGTAGAGGAGCTCAGGTCCTCGCTGTCACTAGGGATGGCTGCTGTTCTCACCAGGGGAGCTCTGGTCGTCCCCTTCAGTGTCGCTTCCTGGCTCCTGCGCAGACCTCTCAGCCTGGTGCCACAGACCCTTCACCCTACAGGCACAGGCTTTCTAGCTTCCGCCGCAGCCCTTTGGGCCTGCTCAGTGCAGATCCTTGATGTGGGCTTGAGTGAGACACTGCCTTGGGCTCTAGGGCCCTGCCTGGGCTCTTGGAGGACTTTGCGTTGGGCTCTAGGCCTTGAGCTGGGACATTGTTCTGGGATCCAGGCCCTTGGCTGGATTCTCTGAGTCCCTAGTGCATAGGCAGATCTCTTGGACTCTTCTGGATTTGACTTTCTGGGTGAATATTATTAAATAATCCTAAAAATTATGTATATTATATTAAATCTATTCCTTGCCAAGCATGACAACACCATGCTCGGTCAGCCCCATGGCTGCTGGGCTGTGATGAGGCAGGAACATCACGGCTTACAGGCGCAGTAGGAGAGCTGCGTACGTCATGGAAGCCGAGAAGCAGAGAAAGTCAGGATTCATGGGTGGCTTTCTCTTTCTTGTTTCCTGTTTCGTCCAGCTCCTAACCCTCTTGGATTGTGCTGCTTGCTTTCAGGATTTGGTTTATTGTCCCATGTCCTAATCCTCTCTGGAATGACAGACATATCTGGAAGCGTTTTACTAATTTCCTAGATGTTTCTTGATCCAATCAAGTTGACAATCAAGGTGAACACCACACCATCCTTTATAATCCTACAGTTGCTGCATTGACAGGGCACACAAAGCCATACCAGGATGACGACACGGACAGATTATCATTCTGAACATATCCTCAGTTTACCAGTAGTCATAGGTAAAACATTAATTTTTTTCCTAGGCTAAACAAAGATGCGAAGCAGATGCTTTTAAATCCTTCAGGAAAATGGCAAGAAGAGGAATGACTAGGTCAAATGGAATCTCTGGTTTTACTTGTTTGAGGAATCTCCACACTGATCTCCACAGTGGTTGCACCAGTTTACATTCCCACCAACAGTGGAGAAGGGTTCCTTTCTTTCCACATTCCCGCCAGCATTTGTTGTCGGTTGATTTCATCATAGCAGCCATTCTTTCCAGAGTGATGTGGAATCTCAGTGTTGTTTTCATCTGCATCTCTCAAATGACCAGGGATGTTAAACACTTTTTCGTATGTTTATACTTCTTTATATGAGAAGTAGCTATTCATTTCGGATGTCCATTTCTGAATTGTCTTTAAATTTGAGTGGGCCTGAATTTTTTGAGTTCTTTATATATTCTAGATATTAGTCCTTTATCTGATGAATAGCACATAAAATCTTCTGCTACTCTGTGGGTCATCTCTTCAGTCTGTTGTTGTTTTCTTTTGCTGTGCGAAAGCTTTGTAATGTGATAAGATCCCAGTCATTAATTGTGAAAGTTCCTATGCAACTGCAGTTTCATTTATATCTTTGCATACACCTATGTCTTCAAGAGTTCTACCTATTCTAGCTCCCAGCAGATTTTCTTTCCTTTTTTTTTCTTTTTTGTTAATCAAATCTATACATCTTGAAAATACAAATAATATATTTGAAAAGAAATACTGTCTCCAAGTTTCAATTGTTTCTTAACCCCACATACTTCACACTGGCAGTATGTTACAATGCTGCTATCAAAATACTCAAGGTTTAATTATTTTTTTTTTTTTTCCAGTACTGGGGATCGAACTCGGGTCCTTGTAGGTCCAAAGTTGGCGTGGTTCCACTTGAGCTAAATCCCAGCCCTTAATTATTGTTTTTTAAATGGTGCAATTATGATTTAATAGTGTTCTTTTAGCTTTTCATTTTGAATATTTCTTCATAAAAGTAACATAAAATTGAGATATAAAATGAGACATCTTTTAGTGAAGGAGAACTTGGAAAACAGTCAGCATTCTCTGGGAAAAGTAAAGCTTCTTGGCAGGTGCAAGCAGAATTTTTATGTTTTGATGTTTTATATGCAGAGTATAATCAACATGTAACTATGGTAAAGCTTCTGTTTTAGCAAATAATTAATAAAATATGATTTTACAGTGGAAAATCTTATCAAAAAAGCTCAGATCCTGCATGTGTTTTAGATATGTCCTTATATGGCTGGGGATTTAGTTCAAATGGTTCTGTGCCTAACTCGGAAGCACAAAGGTCCAAGTTCAACCCCCAGTACCACCAAAAACAAAACACAAAGGGTATGTCCTTATAAATATGTGCACACTAAGAACAAAAAGCACTCAAGCCATAATTTTACTTTTCCAATGTTTATACATTGTGTTCAAACCTGACTGTCCTTATAGGTCTTGATGCTCATCATTGGTGCTCAGAACATATTATTCTAGTCACTGTGCAGATGAAATATACTGTAGAATGCATGAGTCATTATTTTATTTGTGGTATTTTGAATCCAAAATAACTGATTACGTGAAATTAAATGAATCTGTTGGTTAGAGGAAAACCAACTCTATTTGTCTATAAGGTACTTAAAATTGAAGAATGAAAGGTTAGAGGTACAGTTCAGTGGTACAACTCTTTCCAAGCAGGCATGAGGCCAAAAGTTTGATTCTGAGAGCTGCAAAACCTGTATTTAAATGAGCATACAATAAAAAGAAGAGAACAAGTAATAATGCTCAGATAATTTTCCCATAATTTATCCTACTCATTTTTAATTCATGCATGACTGACAAAAAAAAAAGACATTGGTATTAGCCCCCATTTCCATTGCATGACTTCATCTGTGTAAGTTTCTGCTCAAGTATCGTCTTCACTAACGAGACCATTCCTGACCTCTCAACAGCAGCATGATGCCCACCACCCACTTCGCTGTCCATCACAGTGCCTATTGACTCCCTGGTACACTGTATGTTTCTTCATAAGTTGGGTTATTTTTTCTCTCTGTCGCTAAATATTAGTAAGGGCTGACGTTTTTCTCCACTCTGTTGCTATAGTGCTGGCATCTGGGACAGAATTTCCTGACACTGGCCGTACCCACATTTAGGGCAACTAAATCTCTGTTGCAGAGTGTTGGGCCCCACACTGTAGGGCATCACCAACGTCCTCTGCATGAGCTTCCAATAGCTCTCCCCTGCCCTGGCTATGACAACTAAAGTAATTCTCACTAATTCTGGGGAGGGCAAAGTTGTCAGGTAAAGACTCACTGGTCAAGTACCATGTCTGGCACCATGCACACTCAGTAAATATTTGTGATATCAGTGGAAAAAATGGGTAAAATCAGTGGGCCTCATCCAGCTGGAATGTTGCATTCTCAATAATAGAAAAATTACAACAGAAAAGCTAAATACAGGGAAGACCTACCAAGTTATTTTCCTCTGTGCAGGCCTTAGAACCCGTCTTTTTTCACTATCTTCTCCAACTAAGAACTTCAAACAAAGCCATTCCCAGAGACCCACTTATTTGGCTCCTAAATGTTCTGGTCCCACTATTTTCAAAACACAGACCCTGGAAAGTCAAACCAGAGACACCTACCAAGCCTGGTAAGCTTTGTTGAAGTCCTTTTCGAAATCCTCTTCTCTGCTTTCTGCAGCAATTAGCAGTCACAGGAAACAAATTGAATGCCTTTCAGAGAAGGATAAAATATTCCCTGGCCCCATGGTTTGAGCTTTCAAACTCACAGCAGTGGAGGTTCTGTTCTGTTCCTCCACGTTTTCACTGAACACCGCACGGGCTTCTCTCCAAAACCTGCCTGACATGCAATTATTCTCAACCTATTTCTCAGAAGGCCTGTCCCATTCATCTTTCTGGGGGTCAGATTTCTGTTGAAACTGATAAAAGATTTTACTGTGTGAAGCGTATGTCAGTAGAGTTCAAGGCGAGGCGGCGTCAAGGCTTTGGGGGTGTCTGGGCAGATATGAAATGCGGTGTGGCAGGAAAGAGCATCTGTGATCACGTCTGGAGGTTTGGTGGCAATCAGGCTGGGTGAAAGCTCAGGATGGAATCTGGGCCGTGTGTGCTGGTGGCAGAAATGCCACGGAACCGGCAGGGAGGGCAAGGTTCATCCCCGTCACTTAAAAGACACCTTCTGTAGAAATCAGCTCCCTTTCTACAGAGACAGAACTAGGCAGTTTATCGGCTTATCCTCTCTACTCACTTCTCTCCCTCAGGGCTCCCGGTTCAAAGGGCAGTACCCCGTTGGCCAACTCAGAAATCTGAGAATCCGACTTCCTGTCTCCTGCACCTCCTCCCTCAGTTCCTGGTTCAAACTAATCTTACCTCCTAAATCTTGGCAGTCCTTGGCTCCCTGCCCCTTTCTCTCTGCTGGAGGCCGTGCAGTGAGTGGCCCCTCAGCCTCCCTGGCTGCTGCCAACTCTTCACCACACAGCCAAACAGAATCCTGCAGAAGCCAAGGCAGACGTGCTCGGAGAAGCTGGTCATGTCACCTGCTCTAAAAGTCCCTACTGGTTAAGTTGGCCTCCAAGTCCTATCCCCTAGTAACTTCTCCACACTCAAGCCCTTTCCACATCCCCGAATATTTGCAGGTCTTCTTGGATTCGCAGCTCCTTCTGCTGCTGGGATTTCAGTTAGGGTCACATCTTTCTCTGTCTCCTGGGATTTCAGTTAGGGGTCACATCTCTCGCTCTCTTGACCCTGAGGCTGTGCCAGCCTCGGGACAGCTCATAGCTTACTGTCTTTAGACTCATACACCAGTTTTGAAATGTTTTTAATTGCAAAGTCATTTGTTTTCAGAATTCTTTCTGAACAATTTTTCACACCTCAGTATTTTTTATTTATCTCGTTTAAAACCTAATATAGCAACAGCATTTTGGCAAATTGACTTTACCAAATTATCCCAGAGCATTAAAACAGCTTTCATAGAAAAAGACATGCTCTTTCAGTCTCCTCTTTTGTCAACTTATGTAAACTTAGTTAAACTAGTATAATTACAGTGAGAAGTACAACTGATACAATCAGGTTTGCTGTTGAACACAACCGAGTCTTGGAAAATGTGCAACTTGATCATTAGGCAGGAAGTACACAGACAGTAGGTACATTTTAAGGAGGGAAAAGAAAATACGAGTTAGCCTTGAGACTAATACTATATCATTACCTCTATATTACACGTTTCTTGGCAGTAAGGACTCTTATTTTATTCACTACTGTATACGTAATCCAAAGCTTCACCTTGAGGGTCCCTCTCCTGTCTCCCAGTGCAGAGCCTTCAGCCCCCTGACTTACACGAGACACTACAGTGAGCTCCAGACGTCTGACTACTGCTGGGCCCTTCAGACCTGCACCATGCATGAGGGCACGACAGCTTTCTCCCATTGTTCTACGTCTGACTCTCTGGGTGGCTGCTGTAAGCCTACCTTGTGCTTTTTTATATATCTTACATTGTCTGTTTCTCTAGTGAGCACTCAGTGGTATAGTACCATAAACGAACTTCCAAATCCCACACAGTAAAATTTCTGCTGTATGTTTTCTTCTAAGAGCTTTACCGCTATAGATCTTTGGTACATTGTAAGTTAATTTTTTTTTTTTGAGACAGGGTCTCTCTTCGTAGTTCAGGCTGGCCCTGAGCTCACTATGTAGCCCAGGCAAGCCTCGAATTCAGCAATCCTCCTGCCTCTGCCTCCTGAGTGCTGGGATTATAGGCGTGAGCCACCACACCTGGCACTGTGGTATGAGGTATTGATTGTTGGTAGGCGTGAGTTTCCATGCCCAGCACTGTATGTGGTTCCTGGGGATCAAACTCAGGACCTTGTGTTTGCGAGGCAGGCGTCAGAACCACTAAGATAAATCTCCGGCCCTGTAAGTTAAATTTTGTACATGGTATTCAATAAGTCTTCAATTTCATTCTTTTGTAAATGGTTATGCATTTTAATCAGCATAAAAAAATACCTTCTGAATGCCAGACGTGGTGGCTCACACCTGTAATCCCAGCACTCGGGAGGCAGAGACAGGAGGATTGCTGAGTTCGCGGTGGCTTGCCTGGGCACCATAGTGAGCTCAGGGCCAGCCTGAACTACAAAGCGAGACCCTGCCTCAAAAAGCAAAAAAACCCCAAAAAACAAAAAACCTTCTGTTCACTTATTATACCCCCATAAAAATAATTTGACCATATATGAGAGTCATATTTCTGGTTGTCTGTTCTATCCCATTTGTCTGTATATCTTATCTGTATACCAGTACCACAATGTTTTGATCACTATAGCTTTATAAGAAGTTTTAAAATCAGAAAGCTTTGCTGTTTCCTAGTTTTTTTGTGATTATTTTGGCTATTCAGAATCTTTTGAGAATCCATATTAATTTTAGCATAGACTTTTCAATTCCTGGAAAAAAACAATCATTGGAATTTTTATAGGGGTTCCATTGAATCTGTTGATGATTTTCAGTAGTACTGACATATTAATAATATTCAATCTTCCAATCCATGAACATGAGATGTGCACATTTATGTCTTTAGTTCCTTTCAGTAATGTTTTGTTTTATTATCATTATACTAATCTGTCACTGCCTTGATTGATAATTTCTTAGTATTTTATTGTCTTTGGGGACAATAAATGTCTTTGAGGATGATTATAAATGGAAATACTTTTTAATATTATTTTATGATTGTTCATTTCTAATGTATAGAAATGCAACTGATTTTTGTGTGTTGACTTTGTATTCTTCTACTCTGCTTAATTATTTTATTAGTCCTATAAATTTTGGGGGAAACATTTGGGGCTTTATGCATTTAAGATTATGTCATCTGTGGACAGGGATAATTACTCTTTCTAATTTGGATGTCTTATTTTCTTGCCTAATTTCTCTAATGAGATTGAACTTCTAGTACTGTTTTAAAAAGTAGCAAAACAAAGACTTCTTGTCTTTTTCCAGATCTTACAGAAAAAGCCTTCAGTCTTTCACCATTCCATATGATATGCAATATGAAATTTTTATATATGGTAGCTTATATTAAGATAGTTTCCTTGTAGTCCTAGTTTATAATTTTTTATCATGAAAGGGTATTGAATTTAGTCAAATGCTTTTTCTATATCAGCTATGATGATCATATATTTTTCCTTCAGTTTTTGATGTGCTACATTACAATAATTGATTATTACATATTAAGCTACCTTTGCATGCCAGGAATAGATCCCACTTGTTCATGGTGTTTAATATAACCTCTTTAGTATGTTGCTAAATTCAATTTTCTAGCATGTTATTGAAAGTTTTTGCATGTTCATAAGGGGTAATGGTTGTAGTTTTCTTTTGCTGTGGTGTCTCTGTACAACTTTAGTGTAAACTCTGGCCATACAGAAAGAGCTAGACAGTGTTCCATATGCATTAGGGAAATTTGGGAAATCTTGGGGTTAGTTCTTCAAGTGCCTGCTAGAATTCACCAGGGAAGCACCAACGGGCTTGTAGTCCATTTGTTTTGTCAAGAGAATTTTATTACTAATTCAATTGATTTGTTAGTTATGTCTATTCAGTTTTTATACCTAATAATTTTTCTTCTTAGTAGGTCTTCTGTTTCTAATGTCTAGTAAGCAATTTATTAGCAATACATTGTTGCTAATACTTAGAGATCTTTATATTTTTGTAGAATCATTGTATTCCCATTTTTTATATATTTTAAGTATTCCTTTTTCTTAGATAGCCTTGCTAAATTTTGTCAATATTGTTGATCTTTTCAAAGAACCAACTTTCAGTTAATCTTTTCTAACTTTAACCTCATCTTTAATCTTATTCTCCTTTTTCCCACTACTAGCTTTGAGTTGTAAAATTAAGTCTTTTTTAATGTAAATGTAGCCATTAGCCCTGTATTCCTTAAATTTTGGTATATTGTAGTTCATAAGCATTTTCTAATTCCCCCTGTAACTTCTTGGATCCATTTAGTGCATGTTTTGCTTAATTTTCACAATTTAAAAAATTTCCAGTTTGACTTCTACTATTGATTTCTAACTTTATTCCACTGTTGTCCTAAAAGATAATTTGAGTGATACCTATCTTTTAAAGTCTGTGGATTCTTGTGGTCCAACAGACAGTCTATCCTGGAAAGATCCCGTATGTACTGAGAAGGGTGTATGCTGTTGTTGGACAGTAGCCTGTGTGTGTCCATGGAATCTAGTTGTCTTATTGTATAAAGTCATGTATTTCCTCATATGTCTTCTGATTGTTCTATTCATTACTGAGAGAAACTGAAATCTCCAACTACTATTACACAACTGTTTCTCCCTTCAATTCTGTCTGGTTTTGCTCCTACAACTCCTATCAGTTTTTGATGGTCTGTCAGTAGGAGCTTAAATCTTTAAGTTTTCTATCTTGCTGTACTGGCCTTTTCATATACGGTGTCCATTCTGACTCTGGAAATACTTTTAAATTTTGTATTTTTGTATATTTTGTCTGCTACTAATGTAGCCCCCTGTACTCTCTTTTACCTGTTATTTGCATGGGATATTTTTAAAATCTTTTCACTTTTCAACCTATTTGTGTCTCTGTATCTAAAGCAACTCTCCTATAGATGATAGCATATAATTAGACCATTTTTAAATACATTCATCAGTCTCTTCTTATTGCAGAGCTTAATCCATTTATATTTAAAGTAATTACTGATAAAAGGGACTTATTTCTGTCATTCTATTTATTCTCTTGTGCCTTATAACTTTGTCTATATTTCTGCATTATTCTCTTCTTTTATGTTAAATGTGGTATATAATTTCATTTTGAGCATTTTATAATTATTTTCCCTGTGGTTATGACAAAAGCTACATTTTAAAATATTAAAGTTGTAACACTCTTAGCTGAACTAACAAGTTACTTCAATAACATATAAAACTCCTCCTTTCCCAGCTCTGGCCCATGCTTCACTGATTGATAGCACGGAACTTTATCTTTACGCGCTGCAGGTCCACAAAAATAATCATCTCTTGGGCTGGAGATTTAGCTCAATGGTTCCGGCGCCTGCCTCACAAGTGCAAGGTCCTGAGTTCGATCCCCGAAAACCACATACAATGCTGGGTGTGGTGACTCACACCCACCAGCAATCAATACCACATACCACAGTGCCAGGCGTGGTGGCTCACGCCTGTCATCCCAGCACTCGGGAGGCAGAGACAGGCGGATTGCTGAGTTTGAGGCTTGCCTGGCCTACATAGTGAGCTCAGGGCCAGCCTGAACTACAAAGTGAGACCCTGTCTCAAAACAACAACAAAAAAATCATCTCTTAAAAAATGAAATTGATTCATCTCTTAAATTATGTATAAAATGGCCAGTTATGAACGAAAATACAGTAACACTAGCTGTGAGTCTAACTTTTTAAAGTGCTGCTTCTTGTTTTCTATTGCCCTGTGATTTTTATGTTTTATTTCCATTAGATTGTAATTCTCAGTATAGGGACATTTTCAAAGAAATTATGAGGGTAGCTACTTTTCAGAACCTCTTATACTTGAAAATTGTGGTCTTTGGCCCCATAAGATAAATAAGAGGGCCAAGATTAACCATTTTTCTTTTAGAACTTTACAAACTAATGTCTCCAATTTTACACATAAGAATGTAATGCAAATCCACATATCATTCAAAAGAGTTTCTTTTTTCCTCTTGGAATTCAGCAGACATTTCTCCATAATATAGTTCCCTATTATAGAAAAAATAAATATTTCAGGACTGGAAAATGTTGCCAATTTATTTTCTATTGCTTTAGCTTTTTTATTGTTACTTTCTCTCTCTCCATTTGTACATTTTTCTTTCCTCATTTCCATGCTATCCTTTTTGCATTTCATTCTTCCAGTTGAGACCACATGCCATCTGAGTGAAGTATATCTTTTCAAAACAGTTTTATGGAGAATAGTCTGATGGTAAAGAACAAAAAAAAATTTTTTAGAAGTGCTTATTTTACCATTAAGTTTGAGAAAATTTTGCTGGGCACACAATTTTAGGGTGAATTATTTTCTCCAAGCCTTTTGAAAGTATTATTCTATTATTTTCTGGCTTCTAGAAAGTCAGTCACAAGACTAATTGCTATTTCTCTGTAGGTATTTTTTCTTTTTTTTTCCCTGAGTATTTAAAGATCTTCTTTTTAAAAAAAAAAAAAAGATCTTCTTTTTGGGGTAATGAAATTTTAGAATTCTTTGTCTAAGTATAGTTTCTAATTTTATCCATCTTATTTATAATTCATTTGCAATATCTAAGTCAAAGGATAGCTTTCAAAAGTTTTAGGAAATTTCCAGCTAATAAGACTTCTCATACTATCTCCTTCCACTCTCTACTGGACCCTCTGTAATTCCAAATGCACAACTCTCAGAACTTCTCAATCAGTTTTCCATGTCTCCTGAATTGTCCTGTGCATTGCACATCCCTTTCTTCCATGCTGTATGATTTATCATCTCGATTCCTATTTTCAGGTTTGTATGACTCACTATTTTACCCTCACGTTGAATTTTTAAATTCCACTCGGGTTTTTAACTGAATTATTTATTAGTACATTTTATATACAGCTCACAATCACGCTCAACAATGGGGAATTTGTACCAGTATATGACATGAGTTCACTCTCATTTTTACCCATTATTTTGAGTTTTATGTTTTGAAGTTTGAATCACAGTTTTAAAGTCTCCTCTGTCATTTACAGCTTTATTTCTTGCTTTTAATTTCAAACTAGTATTTGTTTCTTAGACCTGTTAACTATGCTTTTTTATATCTCTGGATAGTATTTCTGATACAAAAGATTTGGTGAGTGTAACTGAACAACTGTGCTTGTTTTTCAGTACCTGACTCACTGTACCATGTTTCCTTGTGTGCCTTAGGTGTTTTTCTTTTGTTTTCCTTTTTTTTTTTTTTTTTGTGATCTCATGTTTCATCCAGTGTACCTAACTCTGGGAACTACTTGAAACCTGAGTTATAGGTCATTAAATTTTGTTCTTCATTTCTATTTTATTTAAGCTTATTGAATATTTCTTGTTTCTTTACTTAGATTTATGGGGGTGGGGCAGGGAAAGCCTGGGATTGAACCCAGGACCTTACATGGGGACAACACCTGCTCTACCACCCGGGTGCACCCCTAGCTCTAGTTAAGATTCTTAAATCATCCATTTTCACTCTTGTTTCTTTTGTGAATATAAGGCCACACTCCATTTATTTTGATAAGATTTTTGTTCTTTTTATTTTGTTTTTGAGACAGGGTCTCACTTTGTAGTTCAGGCTGGCCCCGACTCCCTGTGTGGCCCAGGCAAGCCTCAAACTCAGCAATCCTCCTGCCTCTGCCTCCTGGAGTGCTGGGATTACAGGCATGAGCCACCATGGCCAGCACTGTGGTATGTGGTACTGATTGCTGGTGGGCGTGAGTCACCATGCCTGGTATTGTTGTATGTGGTTATTAGGGATTGAACCAGGGACCTGGTGCTTGCTGGGCAGGCACCCGAACCACTGAGCTAAATCTCCAGCCCAGATAAGTAATATTTTTATTATTAGAATAAAGACCTATTTTCTTTTTTTTTTGCTTTTTGAGACAGGGTCTCACTTTGTAGTTCAGGCTGGCCCTGCGCTCACTATGGTGCCCAGGCAAGCTGCCGCGAACTCAGCAATCCTCCTGTCCCTGCCTCCCGAGTGCTGGAATGACAGGCGTGAGCTACCACATCCAGCATTGTGGTATGCGGCGTTGATTGTTGGTGGGCATGTCTCCACACCCAGCATTATATGTGGTTACCGGGGATCGAACTCAGGACCTTGCGCTTGCGAGGCAGGCGCCGGAACCACTGAGCTAACCCTCTGGCCCCAAGACCTATTTTCTTTCATGATTTCTTCAATGACTCATTGGTAACTCAGGAGTTTTTGTTTTAATTGTAAAACAAATGACCCATTCCACTTTATTTTTGTTTTTACTTCAATTGCATCACACTCGTGCTTCTTAGCTACTGATTCTTTGCAATTTTATGACTTAGAATGAGGTTTATTCTCATAAAGGTTACAAAGACTGTGTAATCTCCAACTGTCAAGTGTAAATGTTTTTTTAATCCTGAGTGGCCTCTCAGTAACTACTAAGTTATAGGTAAGGTATCACAGGTACGAGTGATTTGTCAAACTTGACGTGCAGCCTTTCCACTTTTTGCTCAGCATGTTTTGAAACCGTGTTCTTCAGTACACACAGAATTACTATTCTTACCTCTTCCTGAGGGACAGATCATTTTATCACTGTATAGCATCCATTCTTGCTTTTACCTTGAGGTCAACTTTATCTAGTAAACAAATAACTACATTATCTCTCTTTTAATTGGAATTTGCTCAGCATTTTAAAAATCTTTTACTCTTAATTGTTCTACATGGTTCGGTTCTGTATTGTAAACAGGACACAGTCTTTCTCAAATATTTGCTGTGCTGATCTAGTCATTGACTTATGATTACTCAGGTGTTTGGATCTAGAGCTTTCTCTTTGTTTCTTCTGTTTCCTCCTATCTTTTGAATTAATTGCATTTTCCTTTTCCTTTCTCATTCCATTTTATCTCCACAGGATTTGACAGTTTACCTGCTATCTCTATTATTTGAATGGTTGGCCTTGTCATTTTAACATACTTTCTTAATGTAAAACACACAGCTCCCCATTGCCTTTATCTTTTCTGCAATACTGCAAAGACGCTCAAATGCCTAAGACACTTCCAAGACCTCACGTGTCTCCCCGCTGCCTTTCCCCCACCTCTCTCCTCTGCACTCCCCCTGCCTGGCGGTGCCAGCAAGCCTTTCAAAGGGGGGTGAGCACTGTCACCCCACGCTTCCCAGTATCTGAGTGCCTCTCCTCCTAACCTTTCAAGTCTCTGCTCATGCTTCCCCGCACACTATGAACTCAAAATCTTCAAGCTTCAAGGGTATTTTTGATAACTAAGAACACAAGACACCAATTCAATCTGTTAGGAAAAATACTGTAATCCTGGTTTTCTTGAGGACAAAAACCTCAGTGGAAGCAATGGCAACAGATCTCCAGATAGAAGTGCTGGCAGAGTTATCTTTAAAATACTGCCTTCCCTTAATGCCCAAGTTACGATGAGACACAAGTGAGAGGGTATGCCAAGCACACTTGACAGTCACCAGCTGGATGCTGGTGAGGTACACCCGGAAGGTCCCGTCAGGTCACAGACACACTCGCACAGAGCAGCTGGGAGATACACACACGTCAATAGTGCCCAGCAGGACGCGACCCGGACACCGTACACCGTACACCTTGGATGCTTCCTCTTGCCCCTCCGCTGCCAACCTAAGGACCAACCCTGGTTCGCACTGCCCCGAGTTCTGCCACAATTCCACACCCGACAGATATCTTTTCTAGCACTTTTAGGAAAAAGATGTTTACCATTTGGTTAAATTACTATCGCTACTTTTAAAAATCGTATCTTGTCGTTGTAAAGCTTAGACGTTGTGCCGCAGAACACGAACACACAGGACGCCCACCAGCGTCACCCGAGGCGCACAGGCAGACCTGGCGTTACAGTGTAAAACCGCCTCCCGGATGAGACGAGACCAGGGGCGCGTCCTGCCCTCTCCTTCCCTTTCCCTCTGCCCCAATCCAGGGACCAAGTTCAGGACTGAGTCTACCTCTAACAGAGGTCGCTTCCGGGGAGTAGTTCTTCCTAAGAATGAAAGCAATTTGAACCTACAAGGTCTGGCTCCAAAGTCTGTGCACTGATCCTCTGGATCCATTATGAATATATATCACTCTTAAAATGTGAAAAATAAAGGCAGTCAGCCTCCTTGAAATCCACCTGTGGTCATTTTTAGCCCCCCACCACTCTACCGTGGGCACCTTCCATTCCTTTACCAGACCAGTCCCCTACATGGCAGGACTCACTCGCGGTGGCCCTCTGTGCGCATGCGTTCCTGCCGCTGCTGTCAAGTGCACCACACAGGAAGTCTTAAAACTTACTTAGATTTTCTACTATTGCTCAGAAACTTGTTCGCAATCAGTGTAGGGGACCAAGACGGTTGAAAGAAAGCTGTCAGTCAAAATGTTCGAGTTTGGAAACTTCTTACAGACCGAAGAACCTTCTCAGGGAATTCAGAGTTGAGCAACACGGCGAGATATCTTGGTTTGCTCTTTTGCCTCCAGCTTTATTGCGGGAGCAAAATCTTGCATCATTTTATGGTCAGTTGTCTAAACATTTCCTGTGTTTGCCATTTGCAAACCAACAAACTCTACAATGCCTTGTTTTTATCAGATCTTTCCCTGCCTTCAAAACTCTTGGTTACATTAAGTTTTAACAAATAACTATATCACCAATATATATTACCCAAGTTAGCAGTCAGCTATACTAATATTTTACTTCTGAATAAAGAAGAAGAGAAGCTAAGTCTTTACAAAAGGAGGAAAATTAGAGCTATAAGAACAAATACGTTCCCAGAGTTGAAAGAAACTATATCAAAGCCAAGGTAAAACTGAGTGTAAAAGGACATTTAAACCGTTGCAGCCGAAATACAGCATTGTGTGTGAAACAGTAAAATGTAGCCGACTCTGCCCAACCCCCAATACTTTCAGCTTTAAGATTTATTTTTCTAGAAATGATAAATTTTTACTATTGTACTCAATTTTATTGGTACCATATGCAGAGATTCCTACCCAACAAAGCTCATATGAAAGAAGGTTGCTGAGGTCAGAGAAGGAAAAGTCAGGCTTCAGATCATCTGTGCTGCACACATCACAGAGAATAAATCCCTTTGTTACCCAGAATTCCTTTTGCTACCGGGTCTCTTCTGGATCCACGTGAACATTTGGATTCTTTTCTCTAGATTTGTGAGAAACACTGCTGCCATTCTGCCTCAGAGTCCTTAATTCTGTGGCCCAGTTTTGAAGTATTCTGAAGTCACATGTGCTACTCCTGTGCCATGTGGTCACAAGAGTATTTTGATTACATTAGTTCTGTTTATCCAGGGACAGGAGATGTCATTCTGATTTTTGATATCCTAATCTATTTCCTTTTTCAGAGTGATGTAATTTTCACTGTAGAGATCTTTCACTCCCTTGATTAGGCAAATTCCTAAATATTTAATTTTTCTTGATGCTTCTGTGAATGGTACTATTTTCCTAATTTCATTCTCGGGGAGTTCAGTATTGGTATACAGGAACACTACTGATTTTTGTGTTTTGGTTTTGTATCCTGCTACTCGGCAGAATTTGGCTGTTGTAGGAATCTTTTGGTGGATGTTTTTGAGTGTCTCATATAAAGGTTCATGTCATCTGCAAATAATGGTAATTTGATTTCTTTATTTCCTCTACGTATGCCTTTTTTTTCTCTCTTGCCTGAGTGCTCTGGCTAATGTTTTGAACAAGAGTGGTGATAGCAGACATCTTTATCTTGTTTGTGATTTTGGAGGAAAAGCTATCAGTTTTTCCCCTTTCTTCTAGTTTTTTGAAACAAGGTCTTCCTTTGTAGCTCAGGCTGGCCACAACCTTACTAGATAGTCCAGGATAGCCTTGAACTCACAGCAATCCTCCTGCCTCTGCCTCCGAGTGCTGGGATTCCAGGCATGAGGCACCACTCCTGGGACTGTGATACGTGGTACTGGGGATTGAACTCAGAACCTTCTGCTTGCCAGACAGATACCAGAACTATTGAACTAAATCCCCGGCTCAGTTTTCCCCTATTTTAATGACTCTGGCCATTGCTTGGTCATAAATGGCTTTTATCAGATTGAGATAATGTCCTACTATATTTATTTTCTTCAAGAGCTTTGTCACAAATGGATGTTAGATTTTGTCAAAGGCCTTTTCTGCTTCTATTGATATAACAGTGAGATTTTTGCCCTTGCTTCTGTTTAAGTGATGTATGACACTTATTTATCTGTGTATTTTGAACCATCTTTGTACCCTTAGGATGCAGCCTACTTGGCATGATGTATGATCTTTTTGATGATTTGTTGCGTTCAGTTTGCTAGTATCTTGTTGGGGATTTTTGTGTCTATGTTAAAGAGAGTTATTGTTAAAGAGAGTTATCATTTTTGGTGAGTATTTGTCTGGTTTCAGAAGGGTAATACTAGCTTCCAGGAATGACTTTGGGAGTATGCCTTCCATTTAAATTTTATTAAAGAGCTGGGCGTGGTGGCTCACGCCTGTAATCCCAGCACTCGGGAGGCAGAGACAGGAGGACTGCTGAGTTCGAGACTTGCCTGGGCTACATAGTGAGTTCAGGGCCAGCCTGAACTACAAAGCGAGACCCTGTCTCAAAAAAAAAAAAATTGCTGAAATTATATTTTATTAAAGAGTGTGAAGAATACTGACATTAAATCTTCCCTGAAGTTATTATAGAACTGAAGAATGAATCAAGTGAATCCTGGGCTTTTCTTAGTTGGTAGGTATTTTATTGCTGCTTGAATGTCATCACTTGTTATTGGTTTATTCAGGGTTTTTTATTATGCTCTTGATTCAGATTTGGTAAAGCAAATGTATGTAGGAATGTTCTCATTCCTTTTGAATTCTCCAATTTTTTAGAGTACAGCTTTATGAAGTAGTTGCTAATAATTTGGATTTCAATGGTATCTATTTTTTTGTTTCACCTTTTGAAAAATTTCTAATTGCATAGATTTTGTGCTTTTCTATCTTTTTGGTGAGTTAAGATTTGTCTATTTTGTTTATTCTTTCAAATAACAGGCTTTTTTTTTTTTTTTTTTTGAGACAGGGTCTCGCTTTGTAGTTCAGGCTGGCTCTGAGCTCACTATGTAATCCAGGCAAGCCTCGAACTCAGCAATCCTCCTGTCTCTGCCTCCTGAATGCTGGGATTACAGGCGTGAGCCACCACGCCAGGCACTGTGGTATGTGGTGTTGATTGGTGGTGGGCATGAGCCACCACGCCCAGCATTGTATGTGGTTACCGGGGATCAAACTCAGGACCTTATGCTTGCGAGGCAGGTGCCGGAACCACTGAGCTAAATCTCCAGCCCTCAAGTAACAGGCTTTTTGATTCATTGATTCTTCATGTATTTCATAGTCTAAATTATTAATTTCTGCTCTGATCTTTCAAATTTTCTGTTTTGTACTAGTTTTGGATTTGGATTTTTCTTGTTTTTCTGGGACCTTGATGTCCATCATTATGTTGTTTACTTGGGCTCCTTTTGTGTTTTTTTAAAACTTGAATCTTTATTGTATATTATATATACACATCATGATCACACACAATATTGAGAATTTGTACCAGTATATGACACAACTTAATTCTCATTTTTTCCCATTCCCCCACCCACCCTACAACCCCACCCATGTATACATAAGCTTTGTTTCCCTTTTTTTATTACCATCATATTTGTTCTTCCCCTTGTTGCTTACTCCTACACTCCACTTCCCTTTTAATGTTTTCTATTTTACAGTATCTACCAAATATTTTAGAGCTCATTTTCCTTCTTTTTTTCTGAAGTGGGCATTCACAGTTATAAGGTTCTCTCTAGGGACTGCTCTCATTGTCCCATAAATTGTGGTATGTTGTGCTAGCATTATTGTCTCATTCTATAATTTCTTTCTTAATTTCTTCTGTGATCCATTAATTACTCAAGAATGCATTGTTTATTTTCCATAATTTCTTTTGCCATTGATTTCTAGTTTCATTGTGCTATGGTCTGATAATATGGATGGATAATTTCCTTTGTTTTTTTCTTGGCGGTACTGGGGATCAAATTCAGGCCCTTGTGCTTCCTGGATAGATGTGGCTCTCTACTTTTTTGTATTTACCAAGCATGCTTTATTGGCTATTATGTGTTCTAGTTTAGAGAAAGTTCCTTGTGCTCCTGAAAAGCATGTGTATTCTGTTGTTGAGTAGAACACTCTGTAGATGTCTTATTAAGTCCATGTGTTCAAGTGATTATTTATTAGTTGATCTATTTGGGACAGTGGGGTACTGACCTCCCCTACTATAACTGTTTTGATGTTTATCTGATCTCTTATGTCCAGTAGCATCTGTTTTATAAAGTTGGGTGCACCAGTGTTCAGTGCATATATGTGTATCATTGTTATCTCTTCCTGTTGAGCTGTTCCCTTAATCAATAGGTAGTGACCTTCTTTGACTCTTCAGGTCAGTTTTGGCCTGTAGCCCACTTTGTCTAAAAATACTCTGCTTGGTTTACAGGTTCCAGTTGCATGGAATATCATTTTTCCATTCTTTGATTTCTAGTCTGTGAATTTCTTTTTGGGTTAAATGTGTTTCTTGAATGTAGCATATGGTAGGTTTTGTTTTTTTATTTATCTGCCAATCTCTGTATTTTGATTGCAGAACTGCGATCATTCACATTGTGAGTTATTGCCGAAAGGTACTGACTTGTTCTTGTCATTGTACTATTTTCTTGTTGCTAATTTCCTTTTCCCTCTGACTTAACTGCTCAGTCTTCCTGGTTCATTCATTCCATTGGACTTTTTCATTCCTAACAGTGTTAATGTCTCTTTTAGGAAATCCTTGAGAATTTCCTGGAGTACTACTTCGGTGGTCATAGATTTCCCTAGGTGCTCTTTGTGTGGAATAGTGTATTTCTCAAAAAAGTTTTGAAAGGTAGTTTTGCAGGAATAATCAGTCTTGTTAGGCGGTTGGTTCCCTTTAGGATTATCATTGATGATAATGATACATTCATTTCAAGTTCTTCTGACTTGGTGGTTTGTGGTGAGAAGTCTGCTGTAATGCTAATGCATTTACCTTTATAACTGATTTGTTGCCTTCAGATCTGTTGCCTAACAGATCCATCTGGTCCTTGGTGTTGGACTTCTGATATTTTGACTGTGATGTGTTGTGGAAAGGTCCTTTTCTGATTGTGATATTAGGATTTCTATGTGACTCGCTGTATGTTGACTTCTTTCTTATTTTTGGAAAGATTCTTGTTATTATTTCTGTAAAGAGATTTCTCATGCCATTTGTGCTGGCTTCTGAGATTTTGCTAATTCCCATTAATCTTACATTAGTCTTCTTTATACCATCTGGCAGTGATTGGGTTGGATCCACTTTGCACGTTCTTCTGTTATTTGTTTGTTTTGTTTCTTTAATTGAATTCTGTATTGGTATATTTTATATACACATCACGATCACATTCCACACTGGGAACTTGTACCAATATAGGACATGAGTTCTCATTTTTATCTATTCCCCTAATCACCCTACAGATGTGTAAAGACAGTATCTTTTCTCTGGCCTGAGGATTTTCTGTTGTTTTTAAGGTATCACTAAGATCAACTCTTTTCCCCTCCATCTGATACTGTCTTCACATTGGTTACTTCTGCTGCCCATATTTTCAGTAGAATTTTTAATCACCTCAGTTTCTGCTTGGTATCTTTTCATAGATGATAATTATGTGATAAACTGTTCATTCACATTTTTGTATCATTTTATTTAGCTCAGCTAGTGTTTCATTAGTGTTTTCTGTAAACTCACTCAACATTTTTCTCTATAAGTCCATTCTCTGTTTTTTTATTTTATATATAAACAGAGCTTGCTGAGTATATTGTTGATCTGTGTTTTTTATTTCCTCATTATCCCTTCAAATAATTCAGCCATGTGGCCTCGGATTTCCTCCCTCTCAATGCCCCATGGATCGGCTTTCCTGGAGTTGAGATGTTTTAGAAGCATTTAGTTATTTCATGTTCTCATGGATCTATTGATTTGCTTTGTTTTGTTTTGCTTTTGCACTGAGGCTTGTAGGTTGACCACAGTGGAAGACTTTGCTGCTAGTATGGAGACTTCTTCGGTTAGCGTCTTCTTTTCAGTGATGCACTCTGGGTGTGGATCACTGTAGGCTTTTGCTTCTGTCCCAAGATCCAACCACCTGCGCTTATGTAGGAGGCAAGGCTGCAGAGTAGTTGGTTCTCTGGGAATGGACTGCAATGTTGTCCATGACACTGAGGCGATCCAGATAGTGGCACACAGAGAAAACCCATTAACAGCAGCAACTATGCCCCCTGAGCAACAGAAACAAAAATCAACGACAGTAATGGCCTCAAAGACAGAGTGGATATTGATGTATCCTAACAACCAATAATGTGCCACCATGAGCCATTAAAAAGAGATTTATAATTATAATACAAACACTGAGACAAACCAAATACTGACATACAGTAGATTTCTACTAATACAACAACTCTGCCTCAACTAACAACGGATCAGTATTCCACAGTAATAGTAGAGGGTCAGCTGACTATCAAAAGCTTAATGGTGACACTAGTGAAGATAGAGGCGGTGGGAATGGGAGAATGGAAAAGTAAAATCTGAAAAGTTAATCAATGGAAAATGAGGAGGAAAGAAAAATGAGATAAAGGATCCTCTTGAGTGTAAGGAAATTAATAGTGTTTATAAAAGTAACAGCAAAGAGCACCAATTAAAAAGAAGAAAGAAAAACCAAGGAGCAAAACAAGGGGAAAAAATAGAAAGGAAAAATACGTTAAAAGGAAAAAAGAAAAAAACAAAACAATCCCCCGAAGTCCAATCAAGGGAAAAAAAAGAAAAAATGAGTTTAAATAAATAAACTCTAGTGTATTTTTGACTGAGTGGTTTCTCTCCAAGACTGCGGTGTTGGAGCCCGGCGGTCACGTCTTCTCTGCCCCGGCTTGTGGCCCGTGGGCTTGTAAAGTGTCCCCTCTGCTCCAGAGACCCCTATGTCACATACCCCAGACTGACACATCTACACAGCCTCGCTCACACTGACAGATGGGGAAAGCGATCCGACCACTGGTCTCTGCCGAATGTAGGCGGCGAGTGCAGGTTCACACTGGTTCCTCTGAGGTGCAGCCATCTCTGAAGCCGCACTGGCCAGCCTGGTTCCGGGGCCCATGCCCTCCTGGGCTTTCACGTCCCAGGGAGCGGCTCTAAGTGTAGCCTGCCCTCTTTCTGACCTTCTCCCGCAGCTGTCTCTACCCAGTCCCCGTGGGGGGCAGCCTTGAACCCTGAAGTAGAGTTGCTCTGTGGCACAGTCTACCGCACTTAGGCCCCCCGTCCAAGATGGGGCCCGGTTAAACTCTCTGGCAATATGCAGGGCCTACACTGGGTTCTTCTGTTCCGTTCCGCTCCACTGTGAAGGAGTCACTCCTGGAGCACAGTCCCAGGCTGCTTTTGCCATTCACAACAGCCACGTACCTTTCTTGAGCTTGCGCTGCTGGCCAGGTCTGTGGCCTCTCGCTGGGTCTGCCCGCCTCAGACTGCTGTCTCTCCTGGGCACTGTCCTCATCCACGTTCAGCTTGGTCAAGGCACTTCTGCTGCCCTGTGCCGAGAGGAAGCAATGCAGAGCTGACTCAGTTAATGGGGAGATGCGGCCAGGGTGGGAAACCCACAGGGCAGAGTTGGTCGGGACCCACAGAGGGGTCTGTCTGGTCCCCTGCAGTGCGGGTCCATCCTGTCAAGCTCTACATTTTTCAAGTGGTGCTAATATTGAAGATTTCTTACATGTCAATTACTAAAGTCATTGATTTTTACATGAAATAAAATTACTTCTGAGCTACAGAGACTAGGGTGAAAAATCTTAGCTAGCATTTTCATTCACCTGGCCTCCCTCCTCCAAATTCTGATTGTGAATTAGAGACGTCCCTATATACACGATCATTTCTTATTTCTTTATTATCCACTGAGGATGATGGGTAATTATTTCTAAGAATAGGGATGAACAAAACTGCAAGGTGTTTCACTTACTAGTAAAAGTCTTTCCTTGCTGCACAGCAAGCATGCCCACGAGTTCTGAATGGGGCTGTTTTATCCACGCTACCTCCGGCTGAAGAGCCGCTTGGTAGCCTCAGATTCCAGCCACGGCATATGTTAAGGAGCCGTGGCCGCTGAGTACTGTTCGGTGTCTATCCTCTTGATCCCAGCTTGTCGGATCGGACCTTCTGGAATCTGAGTGGCGGCTCCTGGGGACACACTGTAAACATGCCCATGCTAAAGCCGTCTGTGCTCTCAGTGAGGAAGCGGGGCCTTCGGCGCGTCTTACCTGGGCGTGTTTTCATTTAACAGAGAAAATGAGTCCACAGGCTGACGGAGGCGCAGCTGCAAGCCCGACCCCCGAGGAGGAGCTCCAGATGGCAAGGATGATGGTAAAGCGCACGAAAATCATCAGGGAGCTGATCCAGACGGAGAGGGACTACGCCAACCACCTGGAGCTGTGCATGAGCAAAGTGGTCCAGCCCCTGAGAAACAAGCAGGTAAAGGCAAAGGAGGTTATTTGTACCCTCTGATTTTCCTCCCGCATCCTAAATGGGACGCCCTGTGCCTTAAAGAGGCGTCTTCTGCTTCTGTCACCGTCACACAGTGCCGTCCTGCTTGTGGCAGGCAGAGTCTGCGCATCCCTCTGACTGAATCCATTTTACGCAGTACAGGGAAAAAGAAATTCAGTTTTTCCTCTTTGAAATTTGTGTTCTTGTTTGGATTTCTATGAAGTTGGTATCAAATTGTGAGCAACAGGTTTTCAAAAGGCTAGGAAAGACACGCTTAATGAACAGTACTCATAGATTCAGAAGAGAAAAATAAGTGAGTTCCCCCGCATACACAAAGTGAGAACGTGATTGTTCCTAAGTAAAATTCAACATAAAAATTCTCAATGTGCGGGCCGGAGGGTTAGCTCAGTGGTTCCGGC
>PVIC010018252.1:5370-31914 GCA_004025085.1 Thryonomys swinderianus
GTACAATTTGCATACATCTCACAATCACACATAACATTGGGGAATTTGTACCAATATATGACACAGTCAATTCTCATTTTTACCCATATCCCCACCCACACCTCCCCACCCCCTATATACATGCTCTTTTATTTTCTTTCAGAATCATATTTATTCCTTCCCCTCATTACATCCCCACACCAAATTTCCTTTGGAAATTCCCCATTCTAAAAAGACTGTCATACTTTCTAGAGCTCATTTGTATCTACCAGTGCTCATATCAACGAGAAGATCCGGTATTTGCCTATCTGTGCTCTATTGATTTCACTCATATCACACACATTTTTATACATATGTGCACATGCGTGTGCGCGTGTGTATGTGTGCGCATGCACACACACACACACAACTTTCTGCCTATGTATCTGCAGAGAGAGTAAGATAAGCAACGTTGGAAGTTACTGTCCCTAAAAAGGCTGTATAGTGAGTGGTCTGGGGGTGAGCCTGGGGAGATCACCAAGTAATGGGCTGGAGGATGAAATGAGGATTTTCATACCTGTGACCTTGACCTTTGACTCTAAGTAGTCTAAATGATGCCAAATTGTTTCTCAAAGGAACTTCTGAACATGAAAAATAAAAAGTATGCAGATGCTCATAGATATGTGTCTGCTGCCCATCCCCAAACCCCACTAGTGAGTCTCAGATGCCAAAAACAACTATGATCCACTGCGATCAGGATGAGCCCCATGAAGGAGGCAGAGAAGCATATTTTAGAAATTTTTTGATGGGCTTTAATATACTTAAGAAGATAAAAGCCTGTCTGGCCTCTTCCCAGCTACCTGAAAATTCCTGCTGCCTAGAGCAGTCTTACATGCCAGAGTTCCAGAGAACTAATAAGAATCCAGACTGCACTAATAACTGCTGCAACTACTTAAGTCATAATTTTGTCCTACATTACCTTGAATTCTTATGCATTTGCAGGAACTCTTGGCATCTCTGTTTAATGCATGCAGCTGGGTTCTGGCCCAGGGTCCTGCTATGCAAGAGGATGTCAGAGCCCGAGTCCTTGTACAATCTCCCAAGGAAACCCTGAAGAACTCATTTGGTCAAATGTGCTCATCTGCAAAGAGAGGCTGCTTCACAACAGAACAAATAAACAGCACTCATGGGATGATGTGCAGGGATCCAATACCCAAAGAATGAGGCAAAACCTCATACTTGAATAGGAGACCAGTGTGGGACAGAGACTAAATTAATGGGGATGGAGAATCATGGATTTCAAAAAAAATATTATTTTTATAAAAAGTTTAAAGTCAGGTTTGTGTCCCTAAGGAAGAACTGTATTTAGTAAGAACTAACGCAGACGAGGCCCTGTTATGTGAAGAAAACTTGAATAGGTTTTCAGGAGTCTCCCCCAGTCAGACAGACACAGAAGGAATGAATTGTAGGCTTCTTTTAGAGGGAATCTCAGAAAGAATCCCAGGTCTGCAAAGGCTTACTGAAGGGGAAAAGGAAGGTACCATGCAGCTGTTGAGCCCAGAGTGGGAAGCTTATGTCAGAAGTGGGCTGCTGAGAGGTCCCATGGGGATGTGAGCAGCTCTGGACATCCCAGTGGTGACTAAATGACCAAGGGAAAGGAACAACGTCAGAGTCCCACTGACACCCCAAGTTCCAGGACCCTGTATTGCTTCCATCTTGATAGATGTCAAGCGCAAAGTGAATTAATATCTAAGCCACGATTTCCATGAAGACTGATGCCAAATAGGAAGGTCTTTTTCCCAGCTGCTTGAACTAGTGCTCAAATGTGCAGGTGAAAGGTAAACAACACTCTGAAGGGTAAAACACATTGAACTCACACCATGATACTGTTATGACAATAGCTGTTTAGTCACCAGAATTCATAAGAAACCATGTCTATGCCAAATTGTTTCTCAAAGGAACTTCTGAACGTGACAAATAAAAAGTATGCAGATACTCATTTTTCTTTTTAAAGTCATAACTTACTTTCAAGAAATATGCTACGGTATTATGACTGATTCTCATCTGTCATCTATACAATTGCTTCATCTGTTCATGTCATTATTCTTACAGATTCCCATTAATTCTTCAGTGACAGTAAGTGCTTATGTAAACACCAGCTTTACCCGAGTCTAGAACAGTCAGCCAGGCCCTTGGCTCCTTCCATTTGTGCAGGTCTTGCCAAATGTGATCAGTTCAGGACCAATGAACCACACGGTTTTCATGCCCTCCATAACAACAACATGAAGTTCACCATCACAGACTGATGGAGAGCTGTAGGGTTTATAAAGTATGAAGCTATCACCTACACACCTTCTCATTTACTAATGGAAGACAGGAGAATGTGTTTGAGACAAGACCAGGTAAGATAAATGGGAGTAGAAGATGCTGTGTCCCACAGATCCAACACTGCTTTTGGGATGGGGCCCACCATCAACCAAAGAATGATAAAGACCATCAACCAAGGTGATGACTCAAGTGCAGGCCCCGTAACACATCATGATAATGTGAGATTTTAAAAATCATGCCAATGACAACACAGAATGTACCCTGAGGTTAAAAGCACATTGTAGATAACTTAAGACACAGAGAAGTACCACATTACAATGTGGATGCGTGATATGTTGCATGTGATGATAGATGAAGCCCCTGCATGCCAAGGAGTTCAGGAGACAGATTCTACCATCTGCCAGTGTCCCGGGCTTTGCCCTTCTCTTGCTGTTACTAGCCCAGTAACAGCAGCTCTGCATATCATGGAGAGAATGTGGCCAGAGCCTCAGCACAGCCCTTCAACTTCATTGGTGCCAGGGAAGAATTCAGCTAAGTTTTTTCCTCTGACCTTGCCCTCCCTCCTGGCCTTCCCACAGACTGTGGAATTCAGCCCTTGCAGGAACGAAAAGAGACTCCTAGGCTGGAGTAGAGTGCTTCAGCTTCCCGATTGTGAGAGGAGGGATGCAAATGAACAGTTTAGGAGCACACCCTATTTCCTGCTGGTATTGTGAGACCTTGCCAACAGCACCCCCTTGTGCTGCTGGGTCTGTGAGTGACCAGCTCACACCTATGAGCATGCCTGCTTTCTGTCTCACCTCCAGGCCTCCGGCCAGGGCACTTTCTGCCTGACTCCCTCATTTGCTTTCCACTTGGCCAAGTGCAACCATCCCTTATCTTTCCACTGTGGTCTCTCTGCCCTGAGGCAGTCTCCCTGGTCCCCTCTCCTGCTTCTTGCTGCTCTGCTATCCCACAGCCCCTGAACAATCCCATCCTAGGCTCTGCCACAAAGAATAGAACTGACTCATCCTTAACTCTCTTGAAAACAGGGATGGAGTATTTTCATCACTATATCCATTCCTGGAGAAGACAGAAGGCATATTCAGCTTACAAAGAGTGTTTGTTGGGCAAAGAGCAGGAAACTAATTAATTTTTATTTTGTGGCCAAAACCAATTTAATTCCCTGTTGACAAGAATTCAATTTGGAGAGCTAAATAATTTTCTTTCTGTTTTTTTCTGGTAAGAGACCTTCATAAATATTTACTCAGGATCTAAATATCAGGCTGTATAGCAATCTTTATTTTTTTGAACTCTATACCAATAGATAGTAGAACTGTATAAACACTGGTAATTTTATTTAAAATTAAGAAGTTACAAAGATTGAGTGAAAATTATAAAGTTTAAAAGATCGACTTGTAGGTTAAGTGACTAACAGTGAAACTCTGCATTAAATCAGTGATGGTGCACTTTTTAGAGCTTTCAATGACACAAACAACCAACTGTGGTACATATGCCATAGGTTCACCACCAGCACTATAGATGAATTTAGTTTTTTATCCAGCATTTATACTATAGTGCCACTTACAAAAATGTAAATGGAAAATAAAGCCTGATCTGTGTTATCCTTGCAACATTTACTCACTCTTAAGGAGAGGTTCCAGCTGGGACATCTTCAGACATTAAGGCAATAGGTTGATTGTACTTTTGAGGACTCAGAATTCTTCATTTCCCTGCAGTTCTGCTGGGAGGAATCAAGAGCACCACGTCCTCCCAGACAGTCTCAGCATTTCTAAGGAGTCTTCCAGGAGGCTCAGCACTCAGAAGGAGGAAGGACCTTGGGCCCTGCCCAAGCCCATGTGGGGAGGAGCAGGTTTTCTCCCAGAAAGCCCCATGGTGAGAACCAGGAGGCCCACAGACCACATAGGGACAGCATGCACAAACACAGCTGCCCTCTGGGCCTCAACAATGCAGACAGGACTGATGAACCCCAAGGTGTGGATAGAGAGGAGGGCAATGCCCAGTGCAGGTCCTCAGAGTGGGAACAAATGGCAGTGTCTCTGGTGGCCAGTGAAGGCAGACCTAGCACCTCCCTTGCAGGTACCACTTAGCAGCCTGGGAGCCCTGGAGTGCTGCAAACATGAGTTGAAAGTGTCCTGAAAGCTTGGGTCTTGGGATGAAGGGAACAGCTGTTCCCATGGAAACTCCATCTAACTGAGAAGGCTGAATCACCATTCACTGGCACTTCTAAGTCCTCCCTTACACTCCAGAGCAAGAAGCGTCAGGAAGGTAACAGGGACCTGGCTCTTTTCACACTTTTGAGAGAGACAGAGAGACAGACATAAAGAAAGAGGGATGGATAGATCCATCTATCAACCCACTATATTATCAGACGTTCTCTGGAAAAATTTGGCTAAGCAATCCTAAAAATGAACACAGAGCTGTAGAATTTTCCAAAAGCTAATGTGCCCTAAAAAAACCCCTGACACCCTGTCAGGAGAAAAGCCAACATGGAATTTTAGAAACTTCACCTTATCATATCTGGTGTTCTCTTTCATCCATCTAAACCAGAGGATGCCTACCTTCTTTTAGGTATAACCTGCCTCTTCCAAGGAGCCTCCCTCCTTCTTCTCCCCAGCACCTCAGATCAGCTCTCAGCTAGTCTGAGATCTGGGCCTGACCTCCCACAGCATCTGTGGCTGTGAGTCACAGGCTCTGACTCCCTGGAGTCTCATCACACCTGACTGACTGAATGAGTGATGAACATTCACAAGACACCTCCTAGGGTGCCTAATGGAAGGCTTCCTATTTTAGACCCTGGATACCAGCATACCAAGAACAAAATCTCTGTTCAGTCAAATATTTAAGAATCTCTAAGTCCTGAGTATTCAATGTTAGCATAATTTTTTATGGTCAGTTATGGTCAAACTCATGGGGGAGGGGGTTTATAACTAACCCAGTGTGTTTCTATGAGAATAATGTGTCCTAGCAACCAAAAATCAATGTGAATGGATTTCTAATGCAACTGGAAAAGCAAGTAAGATACAGATTGTTCTGGCAATGCCACTGGAAGGTTACCAGTTATCTAAAGTTTCTTTTCATACTCAGTAAACTGCCATGTAGTAACAAACCTGCCACACAGCAAAGCAAAGTCCAAGCCAAGACCTGGAGAGTCAACCTGGAGATAGTGTTAAGATCTGCTCCTTCTAGAGCACAAGAGATAGTGGTTCCAGAAGGTACTTACCCGTGGGGTTTCTGAGTGGGTCCTCCGGGCCACCATAAGCAACAGCTGCTGCTGCAGGGCGCTGACTGCGGGGTCCCCAGAGGATGGGTCTGGACTTTCACAAGTGGTGGTGCTGGAGGAGCTGAGGTGCACCTCTCTGAGCATGACCAAAGAGAATTCTGGTTACTTGCAAGTGCCAGGAGCACCTATGCAAACACACACACACACGCATGCACACACACGTGTGCCAGGGATATGCAACACCTCTCTGAGGGAAGGAAGTACACATGGAAAAATGCTTCACTATAGTTGGCACTTCTGGTTTCTATTTTCTATCCCCTGGTTAGTCTCTGTACTAGTCTGGTTCAGGCTGACAGCAGAGAGAAGTTATGGTAATCAGACTTTGCTCAGAGCAGTAAGAGAAGTGGTGATAAATGGTGGAAGCTGTCAAAAGCCACCCTGGGAGGGAATGGAAAGGGGCTGGGCCAGGATAGCACACTTTCATAGGGAGAGAGGTGGGCCAGGTCGGCCTTGGGATACTGCTGCACCCCCATGTTCTCATCCATCTGAGTGGCTACAGGGAACAGAAGTAAAAATACATGTGCCATATTTCACTTTCCCATGACAGGGAAAAATCTGAGATTCATCACCCTCTGCAGTTCTGAAAGTAACAAGCAGGTGTCTGTTCTTCTCCTGCAGGCCCTTCCCTGTGTTCTGGCTCATTGAGGTCATGGGTTAAGAAACAGAGTCACTGTGCCACACTTACCCCAGAGGGCATTACAGAAATAAGCCATATCCTGCAGACTGCAGCTCTACACTGAGAATTCTACCAGAGTTTGGCTTAAAGCTACAAGCACCTCTCCTTTCTGTGACAGCAGGATTTGGGCAAGTGTCTGAGGAAGACAGGGAGGCAGCCTGCAGCACGGGTGCTGTCTGCCCTCGTGTGGCAGCCAGCTGCATTGCATGCTGGGAGCTCTGTGTGGCCTGGCCTCCACCCTCAAGGTCTGAAATCCTTCTAGAATTGATCTTTCTTCCTTCCCTGCTTACTCCCCTTCCCATAAACCATCAGATCTGGGCCTGGCTGGAAGTGTAATCCCCTCTTAATGTGTCGACAAAAGCAGAATAAAGCTGTGATGAGAAGGAACGCAGGGTAAAGGCTGAAAAGCAAGAGGGAGCAAGCAGAGGAATTTGCAAGGACAGAAGTCACTCAAAACCCAACACTGAGTACTGCCTGTCCCCACCTCTACATGATCAAAGGCACTGAGGCACCTCAAAGTCTCTACTTCCCAAATTAACAGACATACAATGATTTCAGGTACCTGTAACAGAGCTGAGACCATACTCAAATGGACACATAATCTGCCATGTTTCATACTGATAGGTCTAGACTCTGCTCTGCACTCTGCACACCTGAACAAGTTGCTGCAAGGCCAGCCTCCTGCTCAGCCACTCCAAACAAGACCATTTCTTTGGAATAAAGCAAAACAGTTCAAACTGAGAGGGTGAGTTCCTCCAACCCAACCCCTTGGCTTCTTCCATTCTTTGGGAACCAGGAACACGCTTAAACATTGTAGTCACATCTTCCAGGTTAGTCTTGATAAACAATGGTGTTTTTACTGAGGGTAGGGTTAAGGAAGCTGAAGATGTCAACAAAAGTGTAAGAATTGGGAGATGAAGACTAAATGCAGGACTTCAACCTACTTTTGGGGAATGATGCAGAGACTGGAGATTTAGAACAGAGTCTGAAAATAAGCCTAATTTTTTTTTTTTTTTTTGAGACAGGGTCTCGCTTTGTAGTTCAGGCTGGCCCTGAGCTCACTATGCAGTCCAGGCAAGCCTCGAACTCAGCAATCCTCCTGTCTCTGCCTCCTGAGTGCTGGGATGACAGGCGTGAGTCACCACGCCCAACACTGTGGTATGTGGTGCTGATTGCTCGTTGATTGTTGGTCGGCATGAGTCACCATGCCCAGCATTCTATGTGGTTACCGGGATCAAACTCAGGACCTTGCACTTGCAAGGCAGGCGCCAGAACCACTGAGCTAAATCTCAGGCCCAATAAGCCTAATTTATAAACTGAATAATATCTACTTCAGTATGTGCTACACTAATTCTAAAGTGAAGAAGATCCAGAAATAAGTAAATTCAAACAAATCTACAAAAGTGTCCAATAAAATTTCTGTAAATAAATTTGATCCAGGATGACTCTTCCATCTAATGTGCTCTTCTATCTAATGTGCTCATCACCATCAAACTGAGTGTGAATCCCACATCTTTCGATTAGACTGCACTGGGAACAGATGATGTACCTGCCACATGCATTTCCATTCAATTGCTCATGACACAGGAGAAACTGCATTACTGAACATACAGATGATTCAAAGAAGAAAGCTCTGATAAATATTACTTTGAATATTTTTTAGACAAAAAAGTAGCAATGTTTGCTGAATAAAAAAGAGAAACTATTAAGCTTTCATTCCAAGACCTGCAGAGGAGCATCACAAGTCTTCTGTGCAGTGAACCCTTTCAAGCCACAGTACACTTGAACTTTCCCAGCAGCTGCTTCAGCTTGCTAGGTAGATGGCTGCTTTAACTTCAGCTTTCCAGGCAGATCAGCTTATTTCCATACCCGGGCTACTGAATTAGTCCTGTGTTCTGGGTAATAAAACATTGTGGAGCATTTATGCTCTGGCAGTCTGTCCAAGTTGCAATGCTAACTGCTCCAATGCAAGCCACAGTCCGATCCTCATCTCTGCACACAGCAGAGCTGTGCTAGATAAAGTTACCAAGATACCTGCCTTATGCATGGTGAATGCACAGCCAGAAAGCACTGCTCCGTGTCTCAGCAGCCAGTGAGAGGAGTACTGGTTCCCTTGACGACAGTGGAGCTGAGGAGAGAAATGAGCTTCCTCTGCTAGCTTCCTTCAGGGATCCCCAAAGAGATATGGAAGTTACATTTGCTAACAATTCTCTATTCATACTTAGAAGTCAGAGACATAAAGCTGTCACATGGCAACAAGGTTTCACAATGACTAGGAGGAGCAGCCTTCCTGCCAATAATAAGATTCAGTGATTTAATGGCCTAGTTGGAGGCAGTCCCAGCCACTGAGGTCACTTTATGGGAAAAAGGCTGCTTTTCTGTTACCTTCCCCTTGAATGGCTAGAAAAAGTCCAAACCAAGGATCGTTCCATATTCAAAATCAAATTTTATGTACACAATGGTGGGAAAACTCAAAATTTAATGGCATTAAGAGCCAGGATTGTACTGCTCTAAAATTACCATAGGCGCCAAGATGTTGGGCCACAACAGGTGCAAAAGGAGAACAAAAAGCACTTTCTCACTTTCCAAATTTTATAAAGCAATCCATAAAAGGATTATGGGGAAAACTTTCCTCTTGACCAGAATCCAGGCTCCTTTGTTGAGTAAAGTCACAGTGAACTCTGGCCACTGTCCTCCACTTCTGTCTAAAGACAGTGGCAAAAGGTTGCATTGGTCACAGGCACTGCCATAAGCATTCTATGTATCAACACACCTAATCTTTAATGCAACTCAGGAAATGAATGGAAAGATTTCCTCTCTAATGTTCCATTCAGAAACTGATGATTGTTGGGTATGGACATCTATAATTCCAGCACTTGGAAGGGGGAAGCAGGAGAATTGCTTTGAGTTCAAGGCCAGCCTAAACTACATACTGAGACCTTGACTGAAAAAAGAAAAGAAGGAAGGAAAGAAAGAAAGAAAGAAAGAAAAGAAAGAAAGAAAGAAAGAAAGAAAGAAAGAAAGAAAGAAAGAAAGAAAGAAAGAAAGAAAGGGAGGGAGAAAGAAATTGATGGTTAAGACAGTTGCACAATGTCAAACAAAAATAGCCACAAATATTAGAATTTGAACATAGATCTGCTTAAGACAAGATTCTTCTTTACACGGAGAGAAGATGGACTTCAATTTTAAGCTAGTCAGGTGCCCAGTGCAAGATTTTCCTCCACCATCAGCTCTCATGTGCACAGAGAGAAATGTTTCATTAAGACAGTGCAGGACTGGTAGGCCTTGTGAGTCTTCAGCACTACAGTACAGGCCAAAGAGCCAATTGTGAAAGTGTCTCTGTGCTCTAGTTTTCTTCTGCGTCCTCCAGCCCCTGAAGGGTGAGGAAGGCACTTGCTGGGGTCCATTTGATGATCCTGCACTCACTGGGGTATCCCTTTCCACTGGATCACTGTCACGAAGGGTGCCATTCCCATGGTCATGTGGCCTCTAACCCCACATCATTGGTCCCACTCAGTTTTTTGTGCTTTCTCCAGTGTTTAGCTGGCCTTAGCATGATCTACAACTACAGCTGCTTATCTGTATCATTCCTAATTTGATTAAAGTCACTATTTACTGAAGACCTATGTGGAGCTAAGAGAACTGTAAAGACACTTTTGTCATGGTCACTTTTCAATAGACCAGCACAACCCAGAAGAATGGATGGAAACCCTATATAAATTAATGACATGGCAGGAAGAACAAGGTTAGACTCTTCTAGAAGCAATCTGGAGAGCTGGGTTTATTTTCACAGTGTAGACTTAAAAGTGACAAACTGTAATTTGACCTTTGAAAGATAACAGTGTCCAAAGGGAGAATGTGAACAGAGCCTACAGTGGCCATCACCTGGAGGTACATCAATAACGACATCCCATGTGTCACAAGAAGGTTGAAAGTAAGCAAGATCTCCCATGGCAGGCATGGTGGGGGAGCATGGGGAGGTCCCCACAGGAGGAGTTGATGACAGGCAGGCTATAGGCTACAGGCCATGCCCAGTCATACACATAGGATCTGTGGTCTGCCGTATTTCAGAAACAAACAAGTCCAGTTGCGCACACCTGTAATCCCAGTACTATGAAAGGCTGAGGCAGGAGGACTATAAATTGGAATGCTTCCCAGACAACCTAGGGAAATCCTGTCTCAAAATAGAATATAAAAGGGCTGGGGGTGTAACTCAGGGTAAAAGCTCCTGTGGAAGGAAGAATAGAATAGAATATAAAAGAATAGAATATAAAAGGGCTGGGGGTGTAACTCAGGGTAAAAGCTCCTGTGGAAGGAAGGAAGGAAAGAAAGAAAGAAGAAAGAGAGAGAGAGTGAGAGGGAGAGGGAAAGGAAGGAAGGAACAAAGGAAGGAAGGAAGGAAGGAAAAGAAAAAAGGGAGAGAGGAAGAAAGAAGAGAGGAAGAAGGGGAAGGGAGGGAGAGAGAAAGAAAGACTTTTTAAAATAAACATGAAATAAAAATACTTTTACATAAAAATGTGAATTCCAGCTGGGTATGGTGGCTTATGCCTATAATCCCAGCACTCAGGAGGCAGAGGCAGGAGGATTGCTGAGTTTGAGGCTTGCCTGGGCTACATAGTGAGCTCAGGGCCAGTCTGAACACAAAGTGAGACCCTGTCTCAAAAAATAAAAAAAAGGGGAGGGGGATTCAAAGCTCAGTGGAAAAAAACAAAAACCTGGTCACTCCAGGGTTACATTGTGGTCAGCAGGCTGAAGATAAGCAAACCATCCATCTGGAGACAAGGTAAGTGCTCTTGTGCCGTCAGTACCATTCCACACTGGTGCCACAAGCCTGATTCACATGACCCGTGACCTTACTGTGGGGGAAAGAGGGAGAGGGATCATGCATCCACCGGCCACTTACGTCATGTTATGGCCATTAGCCCCACGACATAAGCATCTTTCTTAATCAGCCTCAGTTTCCTCTTCTGTAAAATGAAGCTAATACCTCCAGAGACTACTCCCTGGGTTGGGGCCATGAGTTGCCCTAACCCTAACATTACCCCTAACCTTTCTGTGTGGCAAACTCTGACCTGCTGTCATTGGGTTCATTGGGCACTGACATCATCCTGTACTACTAGCATCAGAGACAACAAGGTGACACTCCCCACCTACCTCCCCATACACATGCATATTCACACATGTACACCTGCGTACACATATGCAATGATACACACAGACACATACATAGACATATAACACATGTATATGTACACACTGGTATCTTAAAACAGGCATTAAAAATACTTAAATTGAACCATCTTATTTGTTTTTTTCTATTTTCCAGAAAACTTTCTTTCCTGCAACCAGTTCAAAGATACTCAAATCATCATGGGCTCCCCAAAGCCAATGCTTATTACCAATGCATGGGCATTGGCCTGCCCTGATGGTGCCAGGTGTCAAGGCGCCTGAGGCCACAGGAGCATCCACTGGGCACATGGTTCACAGCCTTACACAGGCTAAGCCCCTGCTACTGACCCGAACTAAGGAAACTGCAGTACCCTCACTGCTCCTCCAGGACCAAGAACAGCCTGGGCACTGCAATTTTGCTAAGAGAAGTGACAGGATTTGTGCTTCTGGGCTGACAGGAAGCCCTGCATATCTATCATGCCCCACTGAGCCAGAGCAGTGCCAAGATACCCAGTCAGAGACTCTAACTTAGTCAGAGACCAGATAGTATAGAAAGCATTACCTTCCCAAATAATGTTCCACATACGGAACAGCAAACACAGGGGTTAGTTTACCTTATCTTGGAAGCACAGAAAGGGAAGTCATACATGGCAATGGGCCTCTCCTTCCCAGAACCCGCAAGAGAAGACCTTTTATACCTGGGAAAGTGCAAATGACCTAAGACCCAGAACCCTGTACTGTGGTCAGTAGACCACAACATTATCTATGGGACATTCACACACCAGAAATGATAAATCAGCCTTGGATCATGACATAAAGTCTTTCTGTAAGAAGAAAACTTTTTTTATACACTTGACCATTTTCCTCCTTAAAAAGTTCAGTAATTAATCGAGTTACTAATTTTACAAGAGTCAGTGCCTTCTGGGGTCATGTGCTAACATGTACTGCCTGGCACCTATCCTCCCCATCCTAGGCCCCCTGCAGAGGACCACTCAACTCATCTTCCAAGGGAACCCACAATCCACCCTTGGGTCCATATATAGGTCCAAGCCAATGACCTAGTTCAAGGTACATGCACTGGTCAGAACCAGACTGGGGCCCATGGGAAAGAAGTTTATTTACTTCTGGACTGAATGAGAGGTTACAGGGTGATAACAATCACCTGATGATGAGCCAGGTGTCTGAGTGTGCTGTTTAACAGGAGAACAGGAGAGCCACAGGGAGAGCAAAAGCACACCCTGGATTCCCCATGGGAAGGCCTTGATCCATGCATTCCTGAAGATGGATCAAACAAGACTTCTCAGTAACATAACCTGAAAATTCTCATGATTACACCTGGTGGAGGCAAGATCTACTTGTGTGCAATAGAAAGGGGCCCAACTATCCTGTGTACCTGAAAGATGCAGCCAAGAGAGGACCCGAGACTCTGAGACTCTGCCCTAGGCCACAAGGCCTGACAGGAAGTTCACCAGAAACACAGCAGCCTTCTTCCCCATTTCAACCTCAGCTGCCAGAGCCTCTCCACCCAGACCAAAGACTGGTGTTCTGTGCAACTGGAGACAGCAGCAGAACCAGGAAGGGAATCAAGGGAAATGGAAAGGGCTCTGATTGGGAAAGGAAATGAAATGGAGCAAAAGAAGGGGAAATTCAATGCCAAGAGAGAAATTAAGGGGAGAAAATAGGTAATGGGTGTCTCTCAGGGAAGTGTAGTCTAAGACAGGACTACTGAGAACCCTGCAGTCCCTCTCTCTAACTCCTGTCTGTACACTTAAAAGTTTTAGTTATTGTAAGGCTTTGGATGCATGGCTTTATTCTAGTTGGCATTACTCAGTTACTCAATGGCATCACTCAGTAATTCAGCTAAATCACTTACCATAAAAACAGAACTAAAAGTAACTTTCCTTTGGGACATAATATGAGATGTCTGTCTGTTAGCTGAGGAACTCTTCAACCTTGAGCTGGGAAGTGCTCAAAGCTATGCAAAGTTAAATGTTTTGTCTGAGAAACCTGATATCTTAGACAATGAACCCATCAACCCATGATAGCAGAACATGCTAGAGGCTGGCACTGAGAGGCAGACTATAAGCTTCCACCTCCTCTTGGCACTACATCGGTGCAGGGCTTGGGTGATTTCTGGCTGGAAGAGTCTGACTATTATATAGGTACCCAAGAGGTACAGAGGAAGAATCAGGGCAGGCAGGAGAAAAAGAATGTGCCCTGCCCCACAGGAGGAACTCTGGCTCCCCATACTGCTTTAGAGCAGAGCCTGGGTGTCCAGGAGTGTTGACCCTGCTATGCCCAGAGACCCACAGGAGCAAGAAGCTACAGTGATGTTAATGTGAGAGAGCTATGGAAGAGGTCACATGACACAGACAAGGGCAGCCTTCATCCCAGGCTCACTGTGCACTCCCCCTGAAATTTCCATGCACTCCTGGAAGGGCTCTGAACTTGGAAGGAACATGGGAGCATAGATTCTGGAACTCAAATTCCTGAAGCTCCCTTTATACTCTCCAGGTGGGAAGGCTAAATCAGTCTCACCACACAAGTCTCCCATAAAGCTCAAAATGCATAGGGTTCTCAGGATCTATACAGGAAACTCACCCTCCACACTCAGAGCCAGCAAATGAGACACACCCAGAATCCTGGAACCTGGGATAAGCAATGGACTCAGCCCACCACTGGCCAGCTCCACAGTTGGCCCAGTGCACTGTGGAGCTGTGTGTGCTTATGTTCTGGATGTGCACACCAATTTAATACTAACTCAACTCATGTAATTAAGATGACTATTTGATATATTCTGGGGTAGAATAGAAAAGATGTCTAGACCATCCATCTACAAAACAGCTTGCCTGCTTTAGTGGGAATGAGAAGCAACTACATTTCCAAAGTGCTCCTGGGGAAGATTCAGCCATGTCCCCCGGAGCACGATCATCTTTCTTACAGAGAACACAGCAGTGTTTTTCTTGGGCTGCACCCTATTTATACTATACCTTATATTCATTTTTGAAAATAGCAACATGAAAATGTTCCATTTGTTTTTACTATTCCATAAAGTCAGATTTTCTTGCACATAAAAATTAGATTAACCCATAAACAGATTAATTCGTGCTTTCTACACAAGAGCCCACACTTTATTTTTACAGTAAGTTGTATGTCCCATTCAATGCTACCGTTCTCACGCTGAAAGCAAAGCTCCACTGACCTGGCCTGGGAGGCGCAGTCCTCATTTGAGAGGGGATGCTGGAAGGAGGCTTCTCTCTGATTTCCGGACTTTAAGTAACAGGACTTAATTTCTCCTGCAAAATTATGATATTTCCACAAAGTATATTACACAGTTGTTTGTACATGATCTCTTCACCCTACTTTATTTTCAAGTTAAAGAAAACTCAGTTGGGACTCTTTAAGTAACAACTGTTGGCACACTACTTCTATGTTTAGATTTCCCCACAGAATATGCAACATGAGAAAGTGAACAATATACAAAAGGAATTTTAGTAAGAAAAATTTTCTTTGACATCCTTCCCTGGTAATATATTTTAAAAAGTTTTGACTCTTTGCTGAGAACTTAATTGCTTTCAATCAACTAATTTGTATCCTCTCTTAATTCACTTCTCATAAATCCCTTCACATATCAGCATGGTCTGTGCTAGACTGTAACTGAGTGTTCTCCTGCATCCACATGACTGATGTACAGAGCTTTATTAAGCATGCAGTTTTGATTGGTGGAGCTCCCGAGACCACTGCAGGAGCAAGTGATGCAGCACCAACATGTAGATAAGCAAGTGCTTCAGCCTGTTAATAAGGAGAAGCAAGGGGCAGAATTTATTTGCAAAGTTGATTAGCTCTACTGAAGGACTTGGGGTACTGAGGTGTGATATCGGCCTCCATCCTAATGCAAATGGTCTCTTCCCTGAGTTATAGCAGCTCCTTCTTCCAAGGACTCAGGAGGCATTATTAACCCATCTGCTGTGAGCACCTGGGAGGTGGCAAAGCAAGTAAAGACAATCTGCCTCTCTGGGGTAGAACAGAAACATCAGTGTTGCTCTTTGTCAAAGATTGCCGTGTCTTTGTATGTCTTATGTGTCTGCAGACACAGAGACACATAAGACTATAAACTACTGAGCTCTACACAAGGTACCCATATAACTTATTTCCAAATAAGGTTGAAGTTGAGAACAAAATAATGACTATTACTTGATTTATAAAGAGACTTTAGCAGACTCACTCCAGAAAAGCTATCCTGTGTATTTCCAGGACCCTAATCTTGCCACTTAGTGATTCTCAATGTGCAACATTTTAAATCACAGTAAGTGCACAGTAAGAATTTTATTGCACCAGGCCCTCCTGTACTCAGTGATCTGTTGTTACTTATGAAGTTCACAGCCAAGCACTTTGCAATAGAGTCATGAAAAATATTAATAATAATCACATCATGGGCCGAGGGTTAGCTCAGTGGTTCCGGCGCCTGCCTTGCAGGCGCAAGGACCTGAGTTCAATCCCTGGTAACCACATATAATGCTGGGCATGGAGACACGCCCACCAACAATCAACACCGCATACTACAATGCCGGACGTGGCTCACGCCTGTAATCCCAGCACTCGGGAGGCAGAGACAGGAGGATTGCTGAGTTCGCGGCAGCTTTCCTGGGCACCATAGTGAGCTCAGGGCCAGCCTGAACTACAAAGCGAGACCCTGTCTCCAAAAAAAGCAAAAAAAAAAAAAATAATAATAATAATAATAATAATAATCACATCATAATGGAAAAGTTTATGATCTTGAGGGGCCACATATAACCTGTGGACTGTAGGTGGGATATACCTGTTTTAAATCTTTTTTATTAGACAGTGCTAATAAAATCTGTCAAGGGCCAATGTTAACACATATTCAACAAATATTTACTAGGTACTTGGTATCATCCTGCTGAAGTTACAGCTGGGAGGAGGAAATTTTCATTAAATTATAATGATTAATTAATTATAGGCTATATCATCAAATAAGAAAAGAAAGGGTGATAAGGGAACAAAAATCAAATGGAACTGATTAAGTCTGAAAAACTTGCCTTAGAACTAATATGTGAAAGATAAAATAGCACATGGTAGTCCTCGGGAACACAGTACATGGAAAGGGTCTAAGGCATGAAGAAGCAGAGTCTTCCCAGAAGTTCTAAGTAAAATCATAGGATTTTTCTATTCCAACAGCTACCATGTTTCCCTGAAAAGAAGACCTAACCACAAATTAAGCCCTAGAATGGCTTTTTAGGATGCTCATAATATAAGCCCTACCCTATTGCAATACAAGATGCATGTATTGAATTATAAAATAATATTAATATATAATAAATAATATAAATATTGATATTAATACTTGAATTATAATATAATAAAGAATTTGTAAGTACCCAAGCAGGAATTTTTGGGTGAGGTATAAACAGATGAATTCAAGACACTGCCAAATGCTTGGAGTACAGACACATGAGTTACATATGCACTTGATAACAAACAGACCTGGTGGTGTCTAATTTGCATCTTGATAATTCATGTATTGTAATGGACATACTTTTTCAACTTGTATGAGCTAAAGAAACATTTTATGAATTTTAGTGCCTGCAATTTTTCATCACTTTTGTGTGGATCATCATTCTTAACTGTCATCACTTTTGTTGCCACTCCTGTCTCATCAGTCTTTAATTAATACTTGATTTAATGGAAACTTCATGAAACCTAGCTTCCAAGAGGTCTTGACTTGGGTGAAGAATTCATGGGGTAAAATCACTGATGCCTGTGTTGCCAAGGCACTTCTATGAGCTGACTACATGGACAAGAAGTACTCATTTAAAACAGCTCTATTGCTGGACATGAGAGATTGGGCCCAATGGTTCTACAGGAAATGGAGTTATAAGAAATTCAGGCTGGAATTCGGGGTTTGGAGAATTAGGACAATGTTCCAGAAGATGACACAACTGTAGGAATAAATGTAGGCTGCTGTACATGAATAAATGTAGATTGTTGTATATTAAAAAAGTAAGACATTCCCTTCATTTTGTGGAACAAAATTTAAGAGAAGTCCTGGTCTTATTTTCATGAAAATACAGTAGTGCTCAGTCCATGCTGAGTCCATGCAGCATCCTGAAAGTTGCTGCCTTTTCCTTTTTGCTTATTAGCAAACCATTCTACAACTCACCGTGTTCATCAATGAAAACATGCATTGCATCCACAGATATCTCCTCCTGCACAGAAGTTTCTGGCCCACTGATGACTTGTAAGACGGAACTGTCTTGTTGGGAAGTTACTCTGTAGATTATTTGTCTTTGTCTATTGCCCTGGAAACTTAACACATATAAACACTTCAAAAACAATTATGAATTCTTCCTCATCCTCAATAAAGTATTAAAAGCAGCAGCTAGTGAATGAGGCTGCTTTGCAGCAACACAAACTCAGTAGCTAAATTACTCTTACAGCGCTGCGGTCTTGGCAGGCGGAGTGAACACAGGGCTGGTGCCAGTGTGGTCTTGACTTTGCAAATCTGGTTTTTCAAGCTTGGAATCCTGTCCACTGAGCTTTTTCTTCTCCACGAATTCTTCCTTTTTCCCTTGTGAATAATGATCTGAAAAACATTGCTTTATGTGTTAATGTAGTATAAAATAAGAAATCAATGTGGTAGCTCCTGGAAATAAGCTAGGAAAACTGGAAAAAAGAATAGAAAGAAATATAAATAGCTCCTCTGAAATTGAATCAAAATGTGTATTTTCAAAACAGGTTATTTTGGCATCTAGAAATAACTACCAACATTACATACAGATTTAGAGACTCTGTGACACAGACCTGACTGGAAACTACCCATTCATGGTACACAGGCCTAGAAGGCTTGTAACTTATGAATGAACAGCATCAGGTGGAAGCAGTTACATAACATGTTTGGCTGTTTGCAGCAAGGTCCCACTTTTCATTTTAAAAACTTATTCCTTCTTTTTACTCATTCTCCAAATCTACACAAAAGAGTTGAAGTAGAGTTGATTTCTTGATAAAGCAAATGTCTCTTACTTATAACTGATTTTTTTTGAAACAGGGTCTCTTTTTGTAGTTCAGGCTGGCCCTGTGCTCACTATGTAGCCCAGGCAAGCCTCAAACTCAGCAGTCCTCCTGTCTCTGCCTCCCAAGTGCTGGGATGACAGGCGTGAGCCACCACACCCCACACTGTGGTATGTGGTATTGATTGCTGGTGGGCATGAGTCACCATGCCCAGCATTGTATGTGGTTACCAGGGATTGAACTCAGGACCCTGCGCTTTCCAGGCAGGTGCCGGAACCACTGAGCTAAATCTCTGGCCCCAGTTGTAACTGATTTTGAGCTACATGCTCAGCCTGCAGCAGCCATGACAAGACCCAGCTTCCACTCCTGCCCTGAAACTATTTTAAGATGAAGGTGAAATCCATGATCAATAGGTACAGAAAAATATAAAAAAATTAAATTACATTTAAGTCTGTCATTACACTGGAGCCAATACTATATCCCAACAGTCTTCCTTTTTTCCTCCATAGATATGCTTTTATTTTACCACAAAAATTAAATAACAATAAAAATGTTCATCTTTAGGAACTGCAGTTGTAAATGAGTTCTAAAATGTATGATAGCTATTGTGAAACAGTAAGAAAATATTCAAAGGGAAAAGGAGGGTAGGGTAAGTAAAGAAGGGAAAGAAACAATTTGATGGTAAAAAAGAAAACAAAGCTTATGTAAATAAAGGGTGAGGAGTTGGAGGGGAATAAGAAAAATGAGAATTAAGTAATGTCACGAACTGGTACAAATTCTCAATGCTGATTGTGATATAACATGTGTATAAAATGTACCAATAAAATCAAATTTTTAAAAAAGATGTTTATTTATAACTATCATATTCATCTTAAAGTATTATATTAACATCATTAAATTTTCTTTTTTTTACAATACTGAGTGTATTTCAGGTTTTTTAAAATTTAGTTTATTGTATATTTTAAATGTACCTTATTTTCACATTCATCATTGAGAACTTGTACCCATACATGGTACGTCTTGATTCTTATTTTTCCCATTCCTCTGTCTCCCTCCAGCCCCTCCACACTCCTATATACATAAGCATTGTTTCCATTTTTTACTTTTTACCTTAAAATTTTGCTTCCCTACCCCAGCTACTTTACCCCTTTGAATATTTTCTTCCTATTTCACAATATCTATTATACATTTACACGTTTAGTTTCTCACACTAGGGAAATGATATGGCATTTACATGAGTGTCCTATTTATTTCATTTATGAGTATGACCTCTACATGCATCCATTAGCTATAAATGTCTCTAGTTTATCATGCTTTACATCTAAGTAATACTCCATTTTATTTTTTTAAAAAACACATCTTCTTTATCCAGTATCCAGTTGACAGGAATTTAAGCTGTTTCTAAGATTTAATTATTGCAAACTGTGCTGCCATAAACCTGGATGCACATTTCACTGTGGTATGATGTTTTTAATTCTTTCATGAACATACACACCAGGGAAATTACAGGTCAAATGGGATCTCTAATTCTAGTTTTTTGAGGAATCTGCACACTGATTTCTACAGTGGTTGCACTAGTTTACATTCCCAACAGTGGAGAAAGGTTCCTTTTTCCCCACAGTCCTACTAGCATTTGTTATAGGTTGATTTCTTGATACCAGCCATTCTTTCTGGGGTGAGATAAAATTTCAGTGATGTTTTCATCTGCATCTCTCCAATGACCAATGATGTTGAACATTTCTTTATATGCTTATTTGTTGATTCTACTTCATTTGAAAAATGTCTGTTTATTTCCAATGCTCAGCTTTGGATTGAGTCTTTAAATTTGGAAGTCTGATTTTTCAAGTTCTTTACATATTCTAGATAGCAGTCCTTTGTCTGAGGTACAGCTGGTAAAAAATTTTTCCCACATTGTAGGTTATCTTTTCACTCTTGGTGGTTTCTCTTGTTCACATGTATATTTCTGTCTCCCCACCATCTACATCTTTGACAACCACTACTAGTAATGTCCTATCCTAATATTCCATACACACTTAAAATTAAGCAAAGGGTGGAATTCTATCTTTAAAGACTAAACAGGCATTTTAGACAACATATTCTTGGCAATGAAACCTGGGCAACATTTATCAAACATGGTAGGGAAAGTTCTCTTTGCATTATAAAAAGGACTGCCATGTATCAACTGCTACAGAAATGAAATATAACAGAAAATTCTAACAAACTGTTTAAACTGCTTTCTTAAAGAAACATCCTCGACTGCCAGAGATCTTGAGAGGCTTCCTGGTTAGTCATGCAGAAACAGTTCTTCACATAGTTGATTTGGCTTTCACTTTGGGAAGAGAACACCTTTTTTCTATACTTCTTTGCATTTTTTGCTTTAATGTCGTTTACAGAACTAGATCCTTTGGGTGTTTCAGTAGTCTTTTCTTGTTTTTTGAAGGATTCTGGGCCTTTTGATCTGAATTTTTGTTTTGAGTCTTCCCATTCTGATTTGATTTTTCTGCATTTTTTTGGCTAGTATATCTCATTGATTTATCACGGTTATGTACTACATTGATACAGTATGATATATTTAACAGGGCTTTTATACTGTAAATTTAAATTGTTTCCTTTTTTTACTCATAGACAATTCTTCAATTAGCATCTGAACATATAGTCACAGTTACTTTCTTAGAAATTTCTAAAAGCTAAGAGACAGTATTTACAAGCGGATAAGATAGTATGTATTGACACAGAACTTTGGTCAGCAATCTGCAGCACCCACCTAAGGAAACCAGCCCATTACCTATGGTCACCACCCGAGACCCAGCATGTTGTACAGAATAGGCTTATCTAAAGCAAGAGCACTATTGCTGGAAAACAACCCTGGAAAACCAAACTATACACCATAATAATTACCCACAAATACCCAAGATTTGTTCAGAAACTGACATCTTCCCTAATTTTGGTCATTTGAAATTTTAGACCAACCAGAGAAAGGCAAATGTGTGGGCCTAATGAGTCTCATAAGACATTAGCCTCTATTTGGCTGTCAGTCCCATCAGACCAATGAGCTCCATCTGAAGTATACAGAGATTGCCTTCTCATTCAACCTGGCTCTAAGATTCTCCCAAAACCAAATGCTGGTCTCTGATTCCCTGCTATAACAAGGTCTGAATACAGTTTTTGCTTGTTCATACTATAAAATAAAGTGAAACTAAATAAACAAACAGACACGGTTTTAAAAGCTTTGGCTAGGGCCAGGGATTTAGCTCAGTGGTTCTGGCATCTGCCTCACAAGTTCAAGGTTCCAAGTTCAATCCCCAGTACTACATATCATAATGCCAGGAGTGGTGGCTCATGCCTGTAATCCCACACTTAGGAGGCAGAGGCAGGAGGATTGTTGTGAATTCAAGGCCATCCTCGGCTACATAATGAGGGCCTGAACTACAAAGCAAGACCCTGTCTTAAACAAACTAAAAAAAAAAAAAAAAAAAGTAAAAAGAATAAAAGCTTTGGCTAAAAGTGTAGTTTTGCCTAAACTTAAACTCCAGAATATTTCTGAGGCCTGGAGATAATCTTGGAGCCTGTTGTAGGGATGACCCAGTTTGGAAATAATAGTGCCACATGGAGAACTGCACAGTCTGGAATCTTTTTCAATCTGCCCAGGGTCAAACCTTGTCCTGCTATCTGGCAGCACAATAACAAAAACATTCCTTCACCTGCCAATATCATCAGTAGTATCACTGCTGTTTACATATACACTCTAAAACTGAGATTTTTACATTATAATAACAAACTTTTCTTTAACAATAGAACAGTGGGGGAGAGTAAGGAGGGGAAAGAATAAATATGATTTGAAAAGAAAAAGAAAGCACATGTGTATAGGGGGTGAGGGCTTACAGGGTGGGTGGGGATATGGGTAAAAATGAGAATTAACTCCTGTCATATACTGGTAAAATTCCCCAGAGTGTGACTGTGAGCTGTATATAAAATGTACTAGTAAAGAATTCAATTTAAAAAAAAGAATAGAAGAACAAGAAATTGTTACTAATCTCACAGGTGTCAGGTACTGCTGAAGAGTGTCTGACTGCCCGCCACTGGCAATGATGGCCTCTGAAAGCAAAAAAGCTGGCCTTTCCCAAAGGAGGCCCCAAACCCACTCCAACCCTCCCCTCTCTTAAATGGTTAGTCTCCCTCAACCAAGCCCATTCAATCTCACAGAAAAATCCCAGCCCCACAGCTCTTTCCACACCACTGGGGTCTCCACCTTAATAGTGCTCAGTTGAATGTAGCTGGCTAGAAAATTTAAGAATAGCAGAAACTCAAAGAGACAGATCAAGTAAACCTTACAGATGGCCTGAGGGGAAAATAAGACTGAAAGACTGAAATTGGTTGAATACCAAGACTTCACATATTTTCCCAATTAAGTCTTTCTAGCAAAGCTATTACATATTATCACTCATGCTTCACTGACAAATCTGTGATTCAGATGGATTTAATAAACTGTGCAAGCTCATCCAGCTGATATTGAGGAATCAAATTTTGGTCCTGGGGTATCTGGCTCCAAAGCCAGTACTCTGTCTACACATCATGCTTCTCAAGTTATCACATAAGTCCTCCAAATCATTTCCATTCAGTATAGCATCTAGGATTATTTAAATGAATTAAAATTTAACCAAATAAAAAATACAGTTTCCTAGTTGCACAATTCCCATTCCAAACATCTGATGGCTGAGCATGACTTAATGGCTTCATACAGGACCAAAGACAGGGAATATTTCCATCACTGCAGAGTGATGTGGGTCTGTATGTATGGGTCTTTATACTGAGCAGATGATGAACATCCACCTTACACAGTATCAGGAAGATTTTCATCTCAAGAACAGGCTTACTGCTTTCATGCAATGCCTATGCCATTAAAAATGTTACCTGCATTGGAGGAAAGTGGTCAGAGCTGCCAATGTGGAGCCAGAAGAACCCCCAGCAGTCTCAGAGAGCACAGAATGGTCAGCAGCAAGGAGCAATCTTAGCTCTGAAACATGCTACAACCCAGATTGAAGGAACAGAACTGAAAGAAGAATGCTGCAGCCCAAATTGAAGAGAGAAACCATCCCATGCACTCAAAATTTCTAACCAGAGCCCTACCACACAACCCAGCTCAACACAGACCTCTACAGAAATGAGATCCTGAAAAATCACATAAATTAAGACATTTCAAGCCTAGCAAGACTTTATTTATAAAAACTCTAGTCTTGTAGTATTATTTTTGGATGAGGAGACTAAAGACTCCCTATACCCATGAGTACCCTAAAAGTAAATGCTCCTGGTCTTCATGGGGAAAACAGAGTTTAACTGCAATAAGCAGGGTTTATAGGATGATGCTGTTCAGTACCAGCCTCAGTCCTGGTCCTTTCAGCACTGTTCAGACTAACCTGAGAGAGTGAGTGAAAATCCTGAGCCTCGCTACAGACAAGCAATGACAACAATATGCACAATGCAGTGTTTGATGCAGAGTGAGAGACTCAACTATAAAGGTGACTGTACAGTTCATCATTCAAATTCAGGATGACTTAGAGAGACATCTGGTGCTGTCGATAACAATATTAACAAGACAAGCATGAGCAGGACTCTTCCTGGTAAACCATGATGTACAGGCATCCCGGTTAATATATACTTGGTACTTAGAACAATACCTGGTATAAGTAAGAGTGATAGAAGTGATTATTATTATGTTTATAACTTGGCATAATCACAGAATTTCACAATTTGTATTGGAACTCAGCAGGAAAAGCAGATTCACTAAGCAGAAACCTGTTTCATGATTATTTTTCCCAGAATACATCTCCACATCTCATATATTTTCTTGTCACTATTGTAAAATGTAATTGTTTCTCTGTAAATACATATTCTTGCTTTCTAGGGAAGCTAAAAACTCATCATGATGCTTAAATTTTTTTGGTAGGGTCAGTCAGTACAAGTGTAACATCTCTAATCTGAAAATCTACAATGCTTCAAACTGGAAACTTCCCATATGGGAACATGCCATCCAAAAGGAAAATTCTACACTTGATCTCATGTGATAGGTCAAAGTCAAAATGCAGGTACACTAAAAATATTGCCTAAATTTGCCTTCCAGATATGTGCATGAAGTGTATGGAAAATAAATGAATCTAAGCATGAATGCAAAAGTCACCTTTAGACTCTGGTCTCATCCTGAACACATCTCATTGAGTATATGCAAATACTCCAAAATCTAAAAAAAAAAAAAAAAAGCCACAATTTAAACACACATGGATCCTTCTCAGCATTTAGGATAAGAATACTCTCCCTGTGTGTGAACACACACATCGAGCTCATCATTGAGCTCAGCACCAGCACATTCAGCACACAGATGCAAAGCCAAGCAGCAAATGACTAATCAGATCAAACCATAAAGGCCAAGGACAAAAAGGGACACAACTCAGCTTGCCACCCGAAGAAGAGGAAAGAGCTGTACCTCCATGAAGTCCTCTGGGCTCGCTGGTTCCATGTTGATCTGCTGAGCCCTTTGGCTGAGTGGAGGCCACCACCTTGGAAGTGTTGATTGATTCCAACAGGGAGACAAACTCCAGGAAGTTGGACTCATTTGGAATCTGCCCCTCCTTCGCCTCTAGGTCAGATTTGGAAGTAGGTATGGTTTTCTCCTTGTCACTAACCACATCCGTAGAACTTTTGCTCAAGAAGACATCGGTGCCACTGTCCACACTGAGCACGCGGGCATGTCTCTTCTCATGGCTGCCCTTACAGGAGGCTGGATTGAGACTAGCCTGGCTGTCCCTTTCGACCTCGGCCTCAGAGGCCATCGGGGATATGGGAGTTTGGGCCGGTTCCCAGGCATGCCTTGGGCCAGGACTATCGGCCTGTGCAGTTCTGCCCACTTCCCCAGAGGAGCACTGATCAGAGGCCTCCACCTTCGGTCTGTCTGGAGTCCCCTGATTTCTGTGGCCCTCATAAGGCCCAGTGACACCTCCTCCTGCATCCTCAGATAGTTCAAGGGTGATCACAGGAATTTTGATATGCTCGGCATTTGGAGGACTGGACACCCCTGGGGAACCTGGCTCTGTGCGAGACCTTGGACCAACCTGCTCTTTGCCAGTCACCTTAAGGTGGAGGGAGCTTCCCGCCTCTGTTGTGGAGTCTGGGGTGCTGCTCATTGTGATGACAATTTTAATGGGCTCGTGCAGACTCAGTGGGTCCCCAGGCTGAGAGGTATCAATAAGAGTCACAGCCACCTCACTGTCTGAGGAGTGGACACCCTGGCCAAAGGGCAGCTCCACCTGGCTGGAAGGGCCCACAAGCCTCTCCGTTGATTTGGCCAAGACAGTGTGGCACTGCGGGCAGCTGCTACTGAGGCTGTCCTGTGGTGACCTGCTGTGCAACTGCTCCCTTATGGAGCCTTGGGGACAGGTGGCTGGCTCTGGAATCAGGACTGAATTCTCACTGCCCCAGGGCTGGAAGGAAACATCTGTTTCTAGCAGATCATACTGGGATAGAGACAGGCGTGGCAACTTCTTCAGGTCTCCCTTGTCCACTAAGCCGCCCTCAGACCTGTGGCGAGGTGGGTGCTGCCCCTGGCCTTCTTGTCCCCTCTTTTTCCCACTGATGAGAGTTTCTGGGACAGCTGGCTTTGTGAGTCCTGCTGACCTGGGCATGGGTTCTGGCAGGTGCACCTGCGAGGCAGGTAAGCTTTCCATCTTGATGCCAGGTGAGGTAGACAACACTGGTGCTGCAGAGTGGTCCTCAGACAGAATGACACCTGAGGTAAACCACAAAGAGAAATCTCATCACTATTATAAGTGAGCAAACAAAGTTCCAGGGCAAGAACCAAAAATGACAAATGAATAGCAAAAGCTAAAAGTCTTGGGAATAAATGTGCTTGAATGCTTTATTTTTAAGACTATCACTTCCACTGTGAAATTGTGCTTCAAACGTCTATGTTTTTATTGTTGTGTTTCAGCACTGGGGCTTGGATTGAGCCCAGGGCATTCTCACTGAGTATAAATCCCCAGCCCTTTTTATTTAAGAATTTTTAAAATTTTGAGACAGAAATTATCTCCTGGAAGATGACATATGTGAAATTCTT